>PVKA01001661.1:108364-140892 GCA_004027165.1 Ctenomys sociabilis
AAAAAAAAAAAAAAAAAAAAAAAAAAAAAAAAAAAAAAAAAAAAAAAAAAAAAAAAAAAAAAAAAAAAAAAAAAAAAAAAAAAAAAAAAAAAAAAAAAAAAAAAAAAAAAAAAAAAAAAAAAAAAAAAAAAAAAAAAAAAAAAAAAAAAAAAAAAAAAAAAAAAAAAAAAAAAAAAAAAAAAAAAAAAAAAAAACCAGGAGTTCATTACAGATCGACTATGGAAACAACAAAATGAAACAGTAAACCAAAAGGTGGAAGAATTTTAAAGATTTTATCCTTGAAAAAAGGAAATACAGTAGGAAAGAGAAAGATGTTATCCTTTAAAAAAAAAAGAAATACACTGGGAAAGAGAACCAGCAAAGAAATAATTCCATCTGTAAAACTGATAGTAAAAGAATGAATAAAATATTAGGTTCTCGGCCCCTGCCCCCAAGCCCACCGAGCCAGTGAGAATTTTTCCAACTCTCATGGCACCCAATCCCCGCGATCCCAGTTCAGTGAGTGCGTGGGAGAGCTTCTGCACTCCCCAGTGCTCCCTGGACCAGGGAACCAACAGATGGGAACTACAGGCTCACATTTGTACCAGAAGAGCTGCAGGAAAAAGGAAATGAACATACAAGCTAGGTCCAGGCCAAGTATAACTGGATAATCTCCAACTTAATAGACTGGCACCTGAATTTCATTGCACACTAAGGTCATAACTGCACCAAAGTTCTACACCAAAGGACAGAGGTCAGTGTTATACAAAATGGAAAAGACAAGGTGTAGAGAGCTGCAAATAGCCGTGCCTGAAAGATGGTGCTGGCTTCCGCCTTCCACCCCCACCTGGGGGTGAGTGCTCTCCGTAGTGAACAACTTCTCATTTGGCTAAGGCTAAGACTGGCATTGCTTCCGCGTACCTGGACCTATCGGTTGTGCCCAAGTGGCACTCCGGGGTTGGACGCCCACTGGTTTAAAGCCATGAGCGGGCTTCCCCTCGGAGAGGCAGAAGGCTAGCAAAAAAGCAAGGGGGCGAGAGGCTAGCAAGCAGGCAGGCAAGGGGAAGAAGATTGTATAGGGGTCCTAAATAAACCGCGGAAAGAAGAGCTGGGTGTCGCATCTTCCTTGCTGGCGAGGTTGCACGCAACAAGTGGTGGCCCATACGGGGAGCCTGTGTTCCTGCAGTGTGGTCAACGACAGCCCAGAACTTTCCACGGTCAGGGGGTGCACCAGTAAGTCCTTGGAAAAATTCGGGGATCCGCGACGAAAGCAGGGAATAAGTCCTCAGGAAAATTCAGGGATCCGCGACAAAAGCGGGGAATAAGCTGCTCTTCTCTGTAGTTAAAGAGAGAGCAGGATAAGACTTGCTGACGAGCGGGTTTAAAGATAAAAATAAAAAAGGATTTTTACTATGGGGGCTTCGTTCCCAATTTTTTTGGCTCTACAGGAGCTGTTAAGGCTAATTTGGAAGCCAATCCGAGGCTACTTAGAGGACCGTTGTTGCAGTGAGACAATGGAGAGTGGGCGGGTAGCACCAGAACAGGTACAGGAGGAAAGGTCCGAAAAGCAGGCAGTGAAAGAGGGTCGAGAAGAAGAAAGGGCTTACACCCCGATCTTCCTGAGTCGGAGCCTCCTGAGTCCACTGACTCAGAGGAGGATGACTTAATGCTTGCTGAGGCAGTTAGGAGATTAAAGGTTAAAGAAAAGGGAAGTCGAGAGAAAAAGGAAGCGCTGGGCATAGAGGAGCCGTGCTGCTCCTCCCCAGAGTATGGGGCGGGGCCCCAGGCACCACCGCCCTACTGGGACAGCAGAGGAGGAGGTCATTCCGGGCGTTCCTTTAACCCAGAAGTATGGAGAACAGTGAGGTTGGAGCTCCCCCTAGCGTTCCCTGTGTATCAGGACGCCCAGGGACAGCGATTCCATGAGCCCTTGGACTTTAAAGTGATTAAGTCCTTGGCTGAATCAGTTAGGACTTATGGTGTCACAGCTTCCTTTACTATAGCCCAGGTAGAGGCCCTAAACAGACACTGTATGACACCTGGTGATTGGAGTGGCCTGGCTTGAGCATTCCTGAGCCCTGGTCAATCCTATACTGGAGAGCTTTTCTAATTGAGTTTGCAGCCGAAGAGGCTGCTGCCAATCAAGCTGCAGGTAATCCTGCATGGGACAGAGACATGTTGCTTGGCCAGGGCCGCTTCGCCAATCAGCAGAGAGGCTACCCAGTTCAAGTTTATGAACAAATTAACAAGATTGGCATTAGGGAATGGAAAGCCCTGTCAAACAAAGGGGAGGTGAGCGATAATCTCACAAAAATTTTGCAGGGCCCCACTGAACCGTTCTCTGACTTCGTTGCCAGGCTGGTAGAGGCTGCGGGCAAAATCTTTGGAGATGCAGATGTAGCGATGCCTTTGATTAAACAACTTGTGTTTGAGCAATGCACTAAGGAGTGCCGAGCAGCCATCACCCCCTATAAGAATTGCTCATTGCCTGGAAGCCTGGGCGGCTTGGGGGAAACCATTACAACTCAAGACTGACAATGGACCAGCCTATACTGGCCAACAGGTCACCTCTTTCTGCTGGCAGATGGAGGTGCAACTTGTTCATGGTCTACCGTATAATCCACAAGGACAGGGCATCATAGAATGTGCCCACTGCACTCTTAAGGAGTGCTTACAAAAACAAAAAGGGGGAGTTGGCTACAGCCATGCCCCAAAAGAGAGACTCTCCTTAGCCTTATTTACCATTAATTTTTTAAATTTGGACGCTCAAGGGCGTTCCGCAGCTGACAGGCATTATGAGCCTGGCGGTGCCTGCAGAGGCATGGTAAAATGGAAAGACATTTTAACAGGCCTCTGGCGAGGGCCTGACCCCGTGCTGACTTGGGCATGAGGGGCTGTTTGTGTTTTCCCTCAGGACCAGCGAGATCTGGTGTGGGTACCTGAACGCCTGACCAGAAAGGCCCAATATGAAAAGAAGGACACCACAAATGAAGAAGAAAGTGCTGCTGGTGATCCTCACGATGTTCCTGATGCTACAACAGGGAACATCGGAGCTGAGATGGGGAATCCTGTCTGTGTTTCCAAGGCCAATGCCGGTTCGCCATAATACCAGGCAATTGGACTGGGGAATTTGATGGCCTCATGTAGCAGCTGAGAGTGGCCATTGTGACAGTGAACTCGACAAGGATGGATGCTGGATTAGCAGAGGGCCTGGTTTCATGGTTCTCCATTGCCATGAATCACCTGAAAGAGTGGGCGGGAATGGGAGCTCTGGCTGGCCTGATGGTGCTGATATCCTTGGTATGCCTGTGGTGCATATACCGTGTTAGGTTCCTTCAGCGTCGCGGTACAGCCATGATAGTTCAAGCCTTTGCAGCCATTAAGACTGGACAGTCCCCTGGTGTATGGCTGGCCACCTTACACAAATAGTTTACCGGCACAGGGTGTGAGGCAAAGCACTGCACTTAGAGACCAGAGCGGCCAAGCTGGAATCTAAGGAGCACATACCCGATTGCATGTGGGTTCGATGCCTTCCACCCCACCCCTGTGAAAAGGGGCATCGGACAGCGCTGACATTCCATGGGTGCAATGCACCTGGGCAAGAATCGGCCTCTGTCCTTGCACAACAGGGATCGGGCCTCTGTTCTCACCTGTTGCTATAAACAAAAAGGGGGAACTGTAGAGAGCTGCAAATAGCCACGCCTGAAAGATGGTGCTGGCTTCCGCCTTCCACCCCCGCCTGGGGGTGAGTGCTCTCCATAACAAACAACTTACTGTGGAGAGCTGTGCACAGCCGCACCTTAAAGACGGCGCTGGCTTCAGCTTTCCACCCCCGCCTGGGGGTGAGTGCTCTCCATAGCAAACAACTTCTCATTTGGCTAAGGCTAAGACTATGGCGTTGCTTCCGCATACCTGGACCTATCGGTTGTGCCCACGGGGCACTCCGGGGTTGGACGCCCACTGGTTTAAAGCCATGAGTGGGCTTCCCCTGGGAGAGGCGGGAGGCTAGCTAGCAGGCAGAAGAAGATTGTATAGGGGTCCTGAATAAACCGCGGAAAGAAGAGCTGGGTGTCGCGTCTTCCTTGCTGGCAAGGTTGCGCGCGACAACAGGGAGCAAAATGCAGTCTCAGGCCTCGAGTCTACCAATAAGTGTAGAGGACACTAGCTCAGCTGAAATGAATGAATTAACAGAGAAAGAAGCAAAGAAACAATGGCAGGAATGTATAGAGAAACACAGACCAGAATTAACCCCTATAATAAAAAAAGAAATTTTTGAATATTTAGTATCTGAAGTAATGAATCAAATCCAGAAACGTATGGGGGAAACCCAATGCCCATCTAGAACAAGTGCAGAGAACACTATTCCAGCTGAAATGTATGAATTAACAGTGTCACAAGCAAAGAAACAACAGCAGAAAGGCAAAGAGGAATGCAAAGCAGAAATAATTTCTGAAATCAAAAAATAATTCTTTGAAATCATAGCATCTGAAGTAGAGAATCAATTCTGGAAATATATAAAATAAAACCCAATTTAGAAAAATTTCTGCAGTAAAAGAATTAATAGCTACCTCTACAGAAGACATTGATAAAAAAAAAAAAATAGAGGACAACAGATATATGACAGATACCTGGAATGAGCAATACACAAAAGAAATAGATGGAATGAAGCAGAGTCAAAGACATAGAAGAATATAAAATCTCAATCACAAGTCTACAAAACCATTTGAGTGAAGGCAAAGACAGAATTTCACATATTGAAGATGCTGGTGCAGCTAGTGAAAAGGTGAGAAAGGATCCCTTAAACACAACAAGCATGCAGGAAAAAATAACCCATCACCTGCAAGATGATGCCAAGATGAACAATGTGAGATTAATTGGCATCAATGAGAAATAAGGATATGGGCAGAAGTAATCACAGAAAATTTCTCAAATATGAGGAAACAATATGACATTCAGGTAACCAAAGCATGCAGAATGCCAAATAACTTCAACCCAACAAAAACACACCAAGAGTGTGTCAAGATTCTAGTAAGTCAAGATTCTAGAAATCTAACACAAGAATAATATACAGAAAGCTGCTAGAGAAACGAAGTAGATTACATTCAAAGGAAAACCCATCAAAATTACAGCTGACCTCTCTACACAAACCATGAAGGCTAGGAGAAGATGGAGCAGAGTTCTTCAAGTCCTCTATGAAACAAATTCTAGCACAGACTACTATATGTCGCAAAATTCTCTTTCAAGTTTGATGGACAAGGGAAATACTTCCATGACAAAGAACAACTAAAGAATTTTATGATTACAAAGCCATCTCTATACAGGCTACTGAAAGATGTTCTAGAGAGAGAGAGGGAGCACAATGACCAAAACTCCATGAATGAGAACAGAAGGAACCCACTAAATAGGGCAAACAATTAAACACAGGATAAAAAGGAGTAGACAACAGCCAGTAAATATCATGAAAATCATAAATCAACACGTTTGAATTATAACCATCAATGTAAATGGACTCAATTCACCAATAAAGAGAAATAAACAGGCACAGTGCATAAGGAACCAAAATCCAATAATATGCTTTATACAAAAAATACACTTAACTCACAAGGACATTTGTAGGCTTAAAGTCAAAGGATAGAAAACAATGTTACATGCCCCAGCACCTCAGAAAAAAAGCAGGAGTAGCAATCTCAGAAGTCTCAACTTCAAACCAGGAAGGATCAAATGAAACAAAGAAGGCCACTATATACTGGTTAGGGGAAAAATTCAAGAGGAAGAAGAAACACTCATAAATTTCTATGCACTGAACTCAGGAGCACCCAATTATGTAAGACAAATCTTAATGAACGTGAAAAATCTACGATCCAAGACTACAATCTTAACAGGATACCTAAACACCCCCTTATCTCAAAAAGATAGATCAACCAGACAAGAAATTAGCAAGGAAGTAGCAGAACTGAACCAGAGCTTGGAACAAATGGACCTGGGGGATATATACAGAATGTTCCACCTGACAACAGCTGAATACACATTTTTTTCAGCTGCACATAGGTCATTTTCTAAAACAGACCACATACTAGTCCAGAGCTAATGCTTAAGTGTATGCAAGAAAAAAAAAATTATCCCACACATATTATCTGACCACAGTGCAACGAAACTGGAAATAAACAACAAAAGAAACCAGAAAGTCCTGCTAAATACATGCAAATTAAACAACACCCTACTCACCAATCAATGGGTCACAGAAGAAATTAAAAAAATAAGAAATTCAACAATATCTATATTCAATGAAAATTCAACCACAACTAACTGGAATTTATGGGATGTGATGAAAGCAGTTCTCAAAGGGAAAATCATATCTATGAACTCACACATTAGGAAAACAGAACGGGAACAAATACCCTAATGTTGCACCTTCAACATCTAGAAAAAGAAGAGAAAACGGAACCCAGAGGGCAAAGATGAGAAGAAATCATAAAGATCACAGCAGAAATTAATTCAATTGAGATGAAGAAAATAGTTCAAAGAATTCACAAATCAAAAAGTTGGTTCTTTGAAAGATTAAATAAAGTTGATAAGGCCCTAGATAACCTCATCAAAAATAGAAAGAAAAAATTCAAATACAAGGAATAAAGAATGAAAAGGGTGAAATCACCACAGACCCAGTGGAAATTCAAAAGATTAACAATAGCTACTTCAAAAATTGTTACACTCATAGATAGAAGACACAGACGTAATGAACAGATTCCTAGAAAGGTACAAATTACCAAAACTGAACTAAGAAGACAGAAACAGTCTCAATAAGCTGATAACAGCCAACGAAATACGAAATGTAATAAAAAGCCTACCGACAAAGAAAAGTCTAGGTCCTGATGGATTCACAGCTGAATTCTACAAGAAATTTATAGAAGATATAATCTCTACACTCCACAAACTTTTCAGTGAAATTGAAAAGGAAGAAGTCCTCCCAAAATCATTTTTGGAGGCAAGTATTATACTGATTCCAAAACCAGGGAAAGACCCAACCAAAAAGGAGAACTACAGGCTAATCTCCCTCATGAACATAGATGCAAAAATTCTCAATAAAATCTTAGCAAACAGAATACAGCAAATCGTTAAGAAAATCATACACCATGACCAGGTAGGATTCATCCCAGAGATGCAACAATGGTTCAATATTCAAAATCTATATATGTAATACAATATATTAATAGACTGAAATCTAAAAAACACATGATATACTCAATTGATACAGAAGAAGCTTTTGGCAAAGTCCAACACTCATTCATGTTAAAAACTCTATAGAAAATTGATATAGATGATCTCTACTTCAATTTGATAAAAGCCTTCTATGATGACCCAACAGCTAATATAACTATAAATGAGGAAAAACTGAAATCTTTTACTCTTAGATCAGGTACAAGACAAAGATATCTCTATCACCTGTCTTATTTAATATAGTTTTGGAATCATTAGCAACAGCCATTAGAAAAGAGGGAGAAATAAAATGAACAAGATTAGGTAAAGAAGAAGTAAAATTATCACTATTTGCAGATGACATGAGACTTCACTTGGAAGACCCAAAAAATTCCACCAAGAAGCTACTAGAACTGATATGGAAATTCAGTAGCATAGCAGAATACAAAGTCAGTACTCAAAAGTCAATAGCATTTTTCTACACAGATAACAAACACATTGAGAGGGAAACTATAGAAACAATACCTTGTACAGTGTACCATGGGAAATGAAATACCTTGGAATTCACTTAACCAAGGAAGTCAAAGATCTTTTCACAGAAAATCACAGTACCCTAAGAAAACAGAATGTAGAGGATTTCAAAAAATGGAAAGATATTCCATGCTCCTGGATAGGAAGAACCAACATTGTGAAGATGGCCATACTCCTAAAATTGTTGTACAGTTTTAATGCAATCCCTATCAAACTGCCACCAACATAACTCACAGACCGAAAGAAATCATTCTTAAAATTTATTTGGAACCACAAAAGACCTAGAATAGCAAAGGCAATTCTGGCCAACAAAGACAAGGCAGGAGGCATCACAATTCCTGACTTAAAATTATACTACAAAGCTACTGTGATAAAATAAACTTGGTATTGGCAACAAAATAGAACTGAAGATCAATGGAATAGATCAGAACATGTAGAGGCCTCTGTGAACACACTCAGCTACCTGATCTTTGACAAAGGGGCCAAACAAGATTACTGGAAAAAAGATAGCCTCTTTAACAAATGGTACTGGAAAAACTGGCTTTTTACATGCCAAAAACTAAAACTTGACCCAGCTCTATCACAATGGACTAAGCTAAAGTCAAAGTAAAGATCTAAATGTTAAAACAGAAACATTCAATCTCCTGGAAGAGAAAGTAGGAGGAACCCTTGAAGACATAGGGGGGAAAAGAGTACATGAACAGACACGTATTTGCATGGGAAACACTTGAAAGAATTAACACCTGGGATTAATGCTTCTGCAGACATTTCTGCATGTGAAAGGAAATTGTCAACAAAGTGAAAAGACAACCCACAAATTTTGATAAAATCCTAACTCAGAAGTGCTCAGACAAAGGTCTGCTCTCTAGAATTTATAATGAACTAAGATACATTCGGGCCCTCAAATTTAAAGACCCAATCCAGAAATGGGCATCTGAGATGAATACACATTTCTCAGAGGACAAAATTAAAGAAGTGAATAAATATATGAAAAAATGCTCCACATCGCTAGCCATCCGTGAAATGCAAATAAAAACAGCACAGAGATGCACACTCCAGAAAGGATGGCTACCGTAAAGAAATCAACCAGCAACAAATTTTGGAGAGGATGTGAGGAAAAACGAACACTTGTCCACTGCTGGTGGGAATATAGACTGGTGCAACCATTGTGGAGATCAGTATGGAGCCTCCTCACAAAAGGAGGACTGGAAATCCCATTCAAGCTGGCTGTCCCTCTACTGGGAATTTTCCCAGAGGAACTGAGAACATTATATTATAGTGATATATGTGTCTATGTTTATAGCAGCACAATTTGGGATAGCTAAATCTTGTAAATAACCAAGATGCTGTCACATGAGCAATGGTTGAAAACGATATTGTATTTCTATACAATGGAATATTACTCAACTATAAAGAATGATAAACTTGAAGCATTTCTATTGAAGTGGATGCCATTTGAACACATACTCGTAAGTGAAATAAACCTGATACACATGTGTAAATATCATACAGTCTCCTTAGTATAAGAAATTAAAAGAAGAAAAACAAATTGAAAGGTATAACTACAACTCAAACTATATACATATAGATATATAGTTAGGGTAAACTGAACTGCATATGTTGCAGTGTACTAATCAGCTTCTCTTCTGGACAGTTAACAACCTAAGTTCACAGATCAAAAATTGGAGAAATGGAAGGGCTGCAAAATTACCCAACATTATGACCCTAGCCTTCCAAGTTCAGTGAAGATGCAGGACATTGGAGAACCTGTACTGTAATATCATGGAAGTCAGTTGTGCCCCAAATTTTCTGATCAAGAAGATTATGGAGCCACAGAGGGATGTGATTGATGATGTATAGTGTGCCTAAGGAGAGTCACATGGAGAGAAAACTTTCCTTCAGGCTTTCACAGAGAGCAAACTGGTCAAGCAATGGCTGTGATGTATCTACAAGGCTGACATTGACAGAGGATCTACAGAATAAGGTGCAGGATTACAATATAAACCCTGAGGGGATTTGACTGACCTCATCAGATACAATAGCTACATTTTTTGTTATATTGGTCTTGCTTTATCTCAGTCTTAACCATCCAGCAGAAAAGTATAAAAATGAAGTTTATAAAATAAGGCCATAATAATAAGCTGAGCTGTAAACGGCTATAGTCAACAACTTCAGATAACCCACTATTATTGTGGACTGCTTTACTGTGTTTGACTGTTTCACTGAGTTCAGGCACCTATAATAATTGAATGACAATGGAATGCCCATGTTTGCCAGGACTAAACAAAAGAAAGGGAATACAGTGGAGGAATCTTACTGTGTTTGTATAAACAGTAGATTTAGGATAAATATGTAGTAGTTCTGCATAATCGTACGAGAGGCAAGATTTGCACTAATAGTGTTTGGACAGGATATTCTGTCTGCTTCTTATACTATGGACAACCACTAGGAAGATAATAAGGTAGAAAGTATTAATTATTGAAACTGTACTATAATTCAGCTTTAAAAAATAAGTATACCGCTACATTCTCTTCACTCATTTATTAGTGACATCTGCTATAATAGTGTTTGTAGTTAGAATATCATGTATGCACCTTGCACGACAAAAAAACACTATAAGAACAACATGCAATGTATTAATTATTGAATCTGTTCTTCTAATTTTATTTGAAACTGTCTCATTGCTATTTGTTCTTCAATAAAATAAAATAAAATTTAAAAAATATTACGTTCTCAGTGATCTGTAGGGAACTATGCATCAGTCTAAAATATAAGAAATGCACTCTTAGAAGAAATGAGGTGGAAAAAGATTTTACACAGGTTTTAATAAAAGTGCCAATTGATAAATTCATAAATCTAAATTAATGTCAAACTCAATTAATACACAGACAAACGCAATTCTGTGCTTTGTTATCAGCCCTAAACCCAGATAAAGGCAAAATCTTTAGAACCTTCAGATATTTAAAAAATATATAAAAGAGAAATAAGCATATGAATGAAAGTGTGCTTCTTGCCAGAAACAGCGAAGGTCATAAAAAAAATACAATGGCATTCAGTCTGATTAAATATAAAGCAGTCAAGGGTTTTCATCAAAGATATAATTCAATAATTAAGAAAAGTATAGTTATTTTTAGCGATAAGTTTTTTTTAAATAATCCATCACCATCAGATATGTATTATAAAGTTAAGAAGGAAGTATAGAGGATAAAGATAAATATACAAGATGAGATACTGATATATAGAAACAAATAGCAATAAAATATTTTATTAAATACAAAACCAGAAATTATCTGCATTTTAAAAATATACTTAAAAATGTGTTAAGTTTTAAATGTCTACATAAATTATATAAAAAAACACAAAAGGTAGAACAATAAAATGACAAAATATTAAGTATAAGTAAACTATGATAAGGATATGTATTTAATGCCTAGAACAGCCTTTATAAAGCATAATGTAATCTGTATATTATATATAAAGACAGAAATAAAAAAATAAAAGCATAAATGGTACAAACAGAACCAAATACACAATAACAAACTTAATTCTGAGTTAGTCAACAACTAAACTAAATATAAACTATTAAACATGTCATTAAAATAGAAGGTTTCTTTAATTGCATTTGTAAGAAAACTATATTTAATGTTTGTTTTTTATGTTCATTTATTTTCTAAAATAAACCTAAGGGGCTGGGAATGTAGCTCAGAAGCACAATGCCCACCTAGCAAGCGTGTGGTCCTGACTTCAATTCCTTGTTCCAAAATAAATAAATAAATAAATCCTAAGCTATTTTTCTAATGTCAAAGAAAAAAAATATAGATCTTATTTTGAAATGACTTACATATGACCACATTTCAAGATGACTCAGTTCAATGAATCTTCCATTTATTTTCTATAGAAATGACTATTTCCACACATAAATATTTGCACATGTATATGTACATAAAATAAGTGAGAACAGTCAAACTTATTACCAAAGTCAAATAATTTCTTAACATTTTATCAATATTTAATTTTTTGGTGTGCTACCCGTGAATGTTTTGAGGAAAAGTTGAGAGTTATACCAAAAATTCACTTAAAATTTTTGGAACTTATATGAAAACTATATTTGTTTTTGTAATGAAAAAGGATAACTAATAATGATCATTAAAATAAACAGACAAGATCAAATTCCGGAAATAATTTTGCACTGAAGATACTGACTAAGCCATTGTCTTAAAATTAGAGAAATGTGTTAAATTATTTCTTCTTCTATGTGATTTTGCATTGTATTAAAAGTTTATGGGTCCTATTGTAAAGACAAATTTGTTATGTTTTGTGTTAACATTCTCTAGAGTGAAGCCCTGCGTGGTGGCACATGCCTGTCATTCCAGCATTCTGGATGCTGAAGTAGTAGGATTGCTACACTGCAAGATTTTTCTTTTATTAGCAAATGCATAACCATTTTCCTGCCTTTATTTAGAAAAATTGCAGAAAAATTATCAGGGCTTCTATTTTATTGAGATGCGTGTCTTTAGATTGGCATACTGTGATGCTGGGTGGTTTTCTAATTGACTTCAGCTATTCAGCTAGTAAAGCATCTTAACTCTGAACTCCTTGTGCAAAAGATTTTTTCTCCCACTTTTTACTTTTTAAAAGAGAATACAAAATAGTAATAAAATATAGAAATGATACAGAATTTCACTGAACAAAATAATATGAATTTGACAATATTTGTTGTATTGCATAGTGTTGACTTCAACTTAGTTGTTCAGATTACCAGATTTATGCACACAAAAGAGAAAAAGAAAAATTTATAAGAAATTAAGAAGAAATAGAAAAAAATGAAAACAGAAGACCAAAACATTGAGCATTAACTGCTTCCTTCCATGGACCAGCATAAACCCACAGTACAATTATCCAAACCATCCTGCATGCATACATAGATACATCTTTTCTACCATTCCTTTTCCTGTCCTCTTCATCTCAGGAATTCCTTCCTTTTGGAGAGATTTATTCCCTTTTCACGTTATCTATCCTACCCTTCACATTTTATTTACTCCTTCAGGTACATACACTAGGGAGACAATATGATGCTTGCATATGCAGGTCTGTGTATTTCAGTTAAGAGTTAAAAAAACAGAGATTCTACTACAGAAAGAACAGCAGTCATCAAGAAGTCAATCAACGACAAATGCTAAAGTGTCTGTGGGGATAAAGGAACCCTTCTCCACTGTTGGTAGGAGTGCAGACTGGCATAACCATTGTGGCAATCAGAGTAGAGATCCATCAAAAGGCTGGGACTAGAGGTCCCACTGAGCCCAGCTATTCCCCTTCTTTTTCAGAAGAACTGAAAACATTGTAGCAGTAATTTATGTGCACCCAAACTTATAGCAGCACAGTTTGGCATAGAGAAATCTTGGGAGTAACCCAAATGCCTATCAACTGAGGAATGGATAATGAAGATGTTGTATTTTCACACAATGAAGTAATTATTCAGCTATGAATAAAGATAAATTCAAGCCTATTATAGATAAATGGATGCAACTAGAAGACGGATTTTGGTCATAGCAGAGATCCAAAGGTTCAGAAGGAAAAGCTACTGTTGCCCACACAAAGCAGGATACTTCTAGCCCACAAAGAGTTCAGAATTCTCAGAAGTCCCTCTGAGTTCGACTGAGTTATACACCAGAGCACATCCTATAAAAATTTCTGTATGAGCTGGGCATGGTGGCGCATGCCTGTAATCCCAGCACTCGGGAGGCTGAGGCAGGAGGATTGTTGTGAGTTCGAGACCAGCCTGAGCTACAAAGTGAGCTCGAGGCCAGCCTGAACTGCATAGTGAGACCCTGTCTCAAAAAGACAAAAAAAAAAAAAAATTTTCTGTATGAAAATGGACCCATGGAAATTGACACCAACTTTCTGTAAGCCTTTTATGACCAACTTTCAAGGACATCAGCCCCATTAGGTTATTCCTCGCCTGGAACAGAACAGCTTGGAACTACTGGGAAATGCCCCATAAGACCCTTACTTACATGTCAGGAATTAACTCAGGGATAGAATGTTAGGTGGGTGTCCCACAACTCCTCTTGCCCATAGAACCCATTTTAGGTTTTTCTTCATTCATCCCACCCAACTTTCTGTTTAAATGACATCTCAACCAGTACCTTTTTTAGTTATGGATATTCAGCAATGCAAAGAAAAGGCAGATAGATTTTCTGAGGACTCTGAAATGTTTCCTAATAGTTTATCAGCCAAAACTCTCATAAAGATCCACCTGTTTCCCACTTTGGATTGAAGAGACACTAGTTTACCAAACATATTAGCTTATACCTGGAATCGACATTAGGTCAGGTTATGCTAGGACAGTATTTTATTAGTTCAATGTTTGGAAGGAAGCTCCAGAAGTTCTAACAGGACACACAAAGTGGGAGAAGCTGGTTGGTCCATGTGGTTTATCCAGTTTTTAATAATTGTTACCAAACAAAAGACAAAAGTTGAGTAAGAAAAACTTCTTAACAAAAAGTGACAAATCAAGGATCAAGTTAATCCTAGGATAAGACAACTGTCCTCAAAGAAAACAGAGGCAATTTTCCATTTGGGTCATCTGGAGTCTAAGAAGCAATTCCCAGATTTCTTGGGATGGCAGGCTTCTGCCACATCTGGGTACCTTATTTTGGAGAATAAGGAAATAAATTGAGTAGAAACCTTGAACCTTTGAAATGGAGAAGGATTTGAAATCCTTAAAATTGGTCTGGATGAAAGACCCAAGATCCAAGTTAACCTCAGCCCATTTGAGATGCTATTTGACAAAGTCCCTTTTGATATCTGACCTACTTACACTAAAACTTTTCAGCTCATAAAATTAGTGATCCGTGTGGGAACTTTCCAACAGGCTCTCCAGGAATATAAAAGTAATATTCTTCCACCCTCGGGTGCTACCAATAATTGTCAGCCTAAAGTCCTCCCTGGTAACCAGGTCCTAATCAAGACCTGCATGGAGGGTCTGCCCCAGGACCAACTCACTTTCAAATAGAAAAGCCCTTACACCACCTTTCTAGCCATGTATTCTGGCATTAAAGTACAGGAACACATAGTTAGTTTTACTTCTCCAGAGTAAAATCCAAGCTTCCTGTAGTAGAACTCAAGCAGATAAAGAAGAGGGATCGTACCTATGCATCAGTGTACACCTTCAAGTTTCTTTAAAGTAAAAAAAAAAAAAATCAACCAACCTATTACACCAAACAATAAAACAGTTTTCCCTCTATGTATATGGGGTGCCTAGTCTTGGATCTCTCTCTCTCTCTCTCTCTCTCTCTCTCTCTCTCTCTCTCTCTCTCTCTCTCTCTCTCTCTCTCTTCCCCTCCACCCCCCTCCACCCCCAGCAATTGAAGTCTTTGTTCAACCTATCAACCTGTACCTTGATCTCTTTTGGGTTTTTCCTATTTGTTATATGATTCTCTTGACTGAAAACTGTCTATAGCACAGGTAAGAAATAGCAATTTCTTATACAAAGCATTAAAGCTGATCACATCTTTCTCCTATCATCAATAGCTATCTATGGATGTAACAGCCAGACAAACTTGCCCAAAGTACAGTAGTACCTCTGTTTAGGAACTTAATTTGTTTTACAATTTTGAAGAAAATGTGTGTGTTGTGTAGGAAAGATAACTGTGGTCCTGTTTATCACTCAATGCAGAGCTTATGAAAAGAAGCAAAATTTTGCTGAATGCTTATATTTGGGAACTGAATTGTCAGCAAATTGAAGCATCCATGAGCTGAGGTATTACTATATTCCCATCTTTGAAGATCAACTGGATTCACTAGCAGAAGTGGAAACATAACATTGTAGTGGTCTAGATATCTTATCCACTGAAACAGAATGCTTGCAGTTTTCTCTAAAGGAAGAATATACTTCCTATATCATATCAGTGCTCACTAAAGAAATACATTTAATATAAGGTATCTAAATACAGAAGGATTTGCAAGGTAGATTTAAAATAGCTACCCACAGTGTTAAATGTGGAAGAGAAAAATATCTACCAGAATGCTGGAGATTGGAAGGATTTGGTGAAAGGGTGAAAACCTGCTGCTCACTGGAGTGTCCTGTGGGAGTTTATCATGATTCTGAAGGGTCAGTGAGTGAAGGGTCTTTGTTAGAAACTTGGAAATGATATCCAAGGAGACGGTAAAGACTGCGGCTCCTCCAAATAAGCAGAAACTAGCCTTCCTTCTTTCCCTTTCCACTCCATTTAGGCTGCAAGCCAATGTAGGCTGGGTCTTCTGTCTTCAGCCACACCCATAACTATGCAGTCCCAATCAGTTTTCCATTTCTTTCCCAAACTGACACATCAGCTATCACACATGTTCATGAGTCTGAAACACAGAATGGCGCAGGCTGACTGACTGCACTGCTCGGATCCTCTAGGAACTCGGAGTGGTGGATGTCTTGCCCAAATTGGAGGTGCTATTACTGTGCTTGAAATACCCTTGGTTACTTGCTGCATCTTTGGTATTTAGGTCTCGCATACTTACTCGCTTAGCCGAAAGTATTTCTTCTTGTTTGCCAGCTATTTAAATTGCTGGTGTTGGCTCGTGCCCAAGACTAAAACCTGCCTCTGTGCCCACAACCCATCAAGAAATCTTTAGGGGAGAATGGCAGCAGCCTTGACCCCTCAGCTCAAATAAGGCAAGAGTTCCTTGATCTCCACATAGGTGGGGCAGGTACCTATTCAGCATCAGACCTTCTTCCTTATGCACCCTTTGAAGATTTTGGGACCAGATCCTGTACTGGGGAATTGTATAGGTAGCATAATTGGGGCTAGAAGACTAATCATCCTGCGTCCACTTGAATTTGGGCAACACCCTGGGCCATCTGTCCACCCAATGTTCTAACAGAAGCAGTGATAAGAGTAACAAAATCCATGGAAATCTATAACACTCCAGGCCAGAACACAGGTGAACTAATTCTAATGGCCTAAACTTCAGTAACCTTTACCACCCTTAGACCTTATCAGATATTCATAACCATTGAGTACATTTCACATACGTAATTTAATCAAAATGAACTCTTGGATACACACATGTGTTATGGTTCCCTTGAGATGGCTCCGCATTTTGTCTATGTTCCTGACAATCCTATTCAGAAATCTAATGAGAGGCGCCCAGGGTGGGGTGCACATCTTTCATCTGTATGCTGTGCTTTTTATTTTCCTTTTACCCCAACAACACTTCTGAGTTTATGCCACCCTTTTAGTTTCTGCTACCATGGACCCCTCCTAAACACATCTCTCTGTTATCTTTAATAAATGTAGCTGCTTTCTCTTTTGCCATTGAATTTGTGCCCGGAGTTCTTTGCTCATTGTACACAAAAGCCTGAGATTTATCTGTCAGATCCACCACGTGGTACATTACCTGTCTGACAGTTCCATTTTTAACTTTGTGAGGAAGCTCCACACTCTTTTCCATAATAATTTTATTAATTTGCATTCTATCCAGCAGTGTTCAAGTGTTTCCTTTCCTCTGCACCATTTACTAGCACTTGTTATTACTAGTCTTTTTTTATGAGCACCTTTTTATAGGGGTAAGATATTTAGATATAGCTAAATTAGGTAGAAATATTACAGGCAGTTGGACAGCACTAGTTCTTCAAACAAGCAGTGCAGCAGGTGAGAACTTACTACAATGTGGCTGGAGGTTCATCTGTTGAAGGCCAGGCCTTAAGATAAGGATGGGCTGAGGACCAGCGAGACAACCACCTGCTCAGGCAAGAGGAGAGACTAGGGTGCAACATCAGCACCACACGATGTGCCCTGGGGAGCACTGAGCCGGGTGACCCAGCCCACGTGTGGTCTGTAGAGTGTGCCTCCCAGTGCTGAGAGGCTTCAAAATAGGAGGATCACTACAAGTCCAAGCTACATAGTGAGACTCTGCACAACAATGCATAACTGCATAAAAACTAAAGTTAGACTGAGCAAGTCTACACTCCTCCCCAGGGAATAATTGGTATCACTTGGTCCAATAAAATCTAGATGGATATTAGTCACCAAATGGTTGACCATGATCTCCTGATCCATCCCCTCCTGTGACGGATGAAGGCCTTTGTTCCTTCCATGTACATTTACCATGGGACTTGTTTCCTCATTGGAGCAGTATTGCCTAAGTGGCTGTACTTGTAACCATTTGGTTGATCATAGTTTGGGCCTACATTGTACCTACTTCATTTTACTTTATAAAATTTCCTTTGAGAAATGGGCTCCTTCGAAACTGCTTTTGTTCCCTCCTGTCTCCCAAAAGCTCTCTTTCTCTTTCTCTCTCTCAATTTTTCCTTCTCCTAACCTCTGTTTTTCTTTAGAACTCATTCTCAGTTTTGGGGAACGTAAGCTTGGAATAATTGATATCTAGCAGTTTTATAGTCCTATTATATTCCCTATATCAAGATGATACTCCAAGATCTATTTTAAAAACAAAGATTAAGAAGTGACATGTACGTGTGCAAAATATTCACAATGAAACTAGTCATTATAGGTCGCAAATATATTTTAATACATAAGTTAAAATAAAAAATAAATACATAAACCCATAAATCTAAGGATAGAGGAAACACTCATTATTGTAAAGGATCACTATTAAAAATACCTCTACCTGGCATCATATATAATCCTAACATGAAATAAGAACACTTTCCCCTTTAACCTTTAGATTAAGGAAGAAATAATTCTTTTGTACTTTTTTTTTCTTTTAGTTATTAGAATATATTTATGCAATAAAAAGACATGAACACTGTAAAGAAGGAAATAAATTGTGAGGAAGAAAACCTTTGCACACTTTTAGGGATACTAAGGAATAATTATTTACCTATAAATTGTTATGGAGACTTCCAAAACAAGCAATAACAAAAAACAAAAGCATAAATTATCTGGGGCAGTCATAACAATATAGCACAGACTTAATGTCAAAAAATATGTATTTTATTACATCTTTCTGGAGGTCCAATATTCGGAATCAATACTTTGCCAGGTTTGGCTTCTTTTTTAGGCTTGTCTATGGACACCACCCTCTGCATCTAGAGGGGTGTGTGTGTGTGTGTGTGTGTGTGTGTGTGTGTGTGTGAGCATGCACATGCTTCTGCAAACTCTTTTCTTTAAATTTGCTTTCTTCAATGATACCAGTCAGATTGGATTGGGACCCATTTTTTTTTTTTTTTTTTTTTTTTTTTTTTTTTTTTTGTCTTTTTGAGACAGGGTCTCACTATGCAGCTCAGGCTGGCCTTAAGCTCACTTTGTAGCTCAGGCTGGTCTCGAACTCATATCAATCCTCCTGCCTCAGCCTCCCAAGTGCTGGGATTACAGGTGTGCGCCACCACGCCCGGCTCTGGGACCCATTTTTAAGTTAATTTTAGTGATACTACAGTTAAACATAATGATAACATTCATCATAGGGAATGTGTACCTGTAAATGAAATAATTTTCTTTGCTTCTCCATTTCCTTTCCCTCCTTTCAATTCTTCTAACTTTCCTTATTTTCAAAATATTTTTCCCTTTACTTTATATCCTGTTTTTTTCCTTTCGCTTCCTTCCTTCCCTCTTACCCTAATCCTTCTCCTTATTTGAACATTTTTCTTCCTGCTTCACAATGCCTATCATACATTTTCGTTCTTATACACCTTTCTGCTTTCACACAATAGAGAAACACTGAGATATTTAAACATCTGTGTCTGATTAAGAGTACGGTCTCGAGAGGCATCCATTTACCTAGACATGGCACCGTTTTATCTTTTTTATGGCAGTGCACCACACCATTAAGCCACATCTTCGTTATTCCTCGCTGGTTGATGGGCTGTTCCCAAGCCTTAGCTGTTGCATACTGTGCTGCTATAAACATGCACATGGGTGTGCACAGGTGCTCTGGTGTGATGCTTGCAAATTTTCAGGACGATACCAAGAAGGAGACTTGTCAGGTCAAATGCCAGCTCTGGTTTTAGTCTTTTGAGGAATCTCTTCACTGATTTCCACAGTGATTGTGCCAGTCTGCAGTCCACCAGCAGTAGACAAGGGTCCTGTTTTCCTCAGTACATCATCAGTATTTGTTATTGTTTGATTCTTTCTTCAGTGAGATGGAATCTCAGCATTGTTTTGATTTGTATCTCTCAAATGACCAGAACTCTGTTTCAACTTAACCACCTCTTTAAAAATTATCTTCAAATCTGGTCATGTTCAACAGTACTAGGGCTTTAACATTTGAATTTGTAGAAATACAACCTGGATCTAAGAAACACTTAAGTGAATTCAGAAATTTTAAAGTACACATGATCAATACACCACTTTATGTTGATATAGTAGCAGCAAAATAGAAAATGATGTTTTAAAAACAAACTATTTCAATTATAATAGCATTAAAAACAAAAATGTTCATGTAAAAATTAAAATGTAAGTACTCTGACACTGGAAAGAATGAACTGATATTCAGAACATAGAAAAATCTTTAAAACATTTGGCACGTGAAAGAAGCCAGTCTTAAAAAATCATAAATAGTACTATTTTTTTATGTAAAGTTTAGGAACAAGAAAATACCACAGTAATAAAAATCTAGTCTCTGCCCTGTTTGTTTAGGATCGATTAGAAGGACAATGGCGTATTCTCACGTGAACTATGCATTCTATATCTTGTCTGTGTGGTGATGACACAGATTCATATATAAACTTGCTGAACTGTACATTTAGCTCTATGCACTGCATGCAAATTTGTGTATGTATATGTGTACGTGTGCATAAAGTTAGAGAATACATATTACCATTACCAGGTGATAAATACAACAGTAAAATCAGAGAAAAAGCTTTAAAGACAAAGGTAATTTTAACCCTGGGCCTGCCATTTACTGGCCATATAACATTGGGTGATTTGTTTTTATTTTATCTTATTTTATTTTGTTTTATTTTATTTTATTTTGTTTATATTTTAGGGAAGCATTTACAGGGTGTTCAAGGTCTCACTACTAGATCAGACTCATAGTGATCCTCCTGTTTACAGCCTCCAAGTGCAGGGATTACAGGTGCTTGCCACTGTATCCAACCTCAATTGCTGTCTCAGCATGCCCTGGTGGTGGGGCCAGGATTGAACCTCCAGCCCCTGCACCTGCTTGCAGGTGCTTTAATTCATTGAGCTATTTGGCTTGGGTGATTTAAATAACATGTTTGAGCCTTTATTTTCTGGAAGAAAACAGTAAATGTGTAATCTACCATGCATAATTACCAGGAAGTTTAATAATGAAATATTAAGAAAAGTCTTAGAATAGTGTCTAGCCATATGCTGTACTCAGAAGAAGTAAAATTCATTCGGGTTTAGACGCAATAGTTTTTTTGTGTGTTTTAAAAAATAGTGGTTTCATGTTTAGACTGCATGACACAGTAGGTGGGAGCCGTCTTCAAGAAGAGAGGGATGGATGAAAGATGAACAGTAACAAAGACCATTCACAGCACTGAAGGCAGAATGCTTACAGCAGCATAACTGAAGGAGCCTGAGGAATTCTGTGCTATGAAGTAGGCCCGGGGAGACTGGAAGACAAACAGGATGGACCGGGAAGAACTCCTTGCTCTAGTACGCACGATGTACTCACAAGTCACTCCACAAGCAGACAGGTTCATTTCTTCATATTCACATCTAATTTTTTCCCAAACACCAATAAACTTCAAAAGTTCTAAAAATTCTTAGTTGGTTGAAAACTGTAGTATGTGAATCCTCCTCTAATTGTTCCTTTAGTCCCTTTTATTCATTTTCTCTCAAGATACATTTTTAACAAATAATGTCTGATGTGATAACATTTAACAATATACCTCGTTATATTAATCAATATATCTGAATAAAAGATTTCTTTGATTTTTATTCATTTATATTTATTCCATTTAAATTTTCTCCTCAAATCAAACTCTGAAGTGCATTAATCATTTCAATTGCTCTTTCAATTTATTTTATCTTTTGTTTATAGCATTTCCAAATGTATGTCACAATGTTCATATTCTAGTCAGTTTAAATTAGCTTTTGGAGTTTGCACCATTGAAAACCTTGTCAATTATAATATATAGATATTGAACATTTTAATATAATTATAATTCTATCATTTCAGAAGTTTTCTTCTTAATGTTGCTTATTGAATGCCTTTGGGACATGTGATCCTAACATAACTACTGTATTCATCTCTTAACAAAAAGACTTGAATATAGCTATTTTATGCATCTCAATGCATTTTTGAATTATTCAAGAAGCAAATTTATAATTTCTGGATTTTAGTTGTTTAATAATAGTATTGATTATTTTTATCTTTATAGCTTTTTGTAATTTTAACTTACCTATTTCAGTAATCATTAGAGCTTCTCCAACTTTAGAATCAAAAAATAATTAAGGAAAAGTAAAATAGTAAAAATCACTTGAATTTTTTTTTTTGCTAAGAAAATTTATTTATTTTGTTCATTTTAATGAGAAAAAAGATAAAATAGCAATAAAACAGTTTCAAAGCAGGTTAGTCAGACAGTTACAATAATTAATACATTGCATATTTTTTTCTTCATAGTAATTATTCACAGGACAAGATGCAGACATGATATCTAAACAGTATTAGTACGAAGTTTTATTGTCAGCGAACTAAGAGAAAGCAGCTGTGTATCTATCCTAACTTTCTAAAATCACTTGATTTGACTCTTCATCCATAGTTTTCTTAAATAATAGCAACAAAAAATTTAAGACTGCTAAAATTTCCTATTAAGGATAATTTGAGAAAGGAATCTGAAAAATAAGTAGATTTTATTTTATTTTTTTAGTGTGTTTAATACAGGGTCTACAGGGTCTCACTACACAGATCAGACTCTGCGATCCTCCTATTTTCAGCCTCCCGAGCACTGTGAGTGCCACCACGCCCAGTCTCACTTGTCGTCTCAGCATGCCCCCGCGGGGGGCCAGCAGGGCCAGCCAGGGATCAAAGCCAGGTCACTGCACTTTGCTTTCTTTTCATGGTGGGAGCCCCTTTACTTTAAACACATTTTTCTCGCCTTAGTAGACTTCGCCACTGGTGCCTTGCCATCGTGTGCTACATCTAACTCTTTCTTTGTTACACATAAGAACCTGGAAGCCAGTCCCTGGACCCCATAATCCGAAGTGACAATTTGTTATTTGGCTGGGTTTTCAACTGCACATTTAGGTCTGCTGCGCCTCATGGGCTCACACCATCCCTCACGGCTATGCTGAGCCGACATGCTCAGACGTGGAGACCTTGGGTCTGTTACCAGGATCATGGTTTCATTTCCTATTTCCTTGGCATCTGTTCCTTTTTTCCAGAAGCTGTTATTTTAACCTGCCTGGGAAAACCCCTTAATCCTGTGTTCTTTCTCATGAGTGAGGCTACTTCTTTCTTCCAAAGTAATCAGTGAGACATTAAGTGGCATCCTGCCACGTGGATGGTCTTGGAAAACTAAAACTGCTACCTTCAGATCTAATTAGGAAACAAGTTCAGGGAGGTTCGGAAGCCTTATAAGGACATCTGTCAGTATCAGGGAACAGTGTGAAATGACTCAGAATGAGCACAGAGAACTACTGGGCACTCTAGCTAGTGTAACCTTGGCTGCTCCTTCTTGTTTGTTTTCTTTGAGCTAATTGGCACAAAGTGATTATTTCCTATACAAATGCAAATGAAATATGTCTGCTGGACTGTAGGCATCATCATGTAATTAATAATACTGATAGGGACCAGTTTTGTGTCTCTTTGTACATTCATTTCAGAGTTCCTGATTGTCTTGAGAATGTATGTAAAGGCATTAATATTTTGAAGATGTTGTGACCCTTTATTTGTTCTTTCATTTACTGAGTTTAATATAACCTTTGACATGTACCAGTTTTATTTTTCAGTGATTTTATTTTTTAATTGTGTCTTTTTCATCAGAAGTGCACTGATTACCTCTCCCAAGCAGGTTATGGAGGCAGGTATTTCAAATGACTGCATACTTTGCTCCACCCAAGTTGTTCTTTCCTTTTGAACAGTTTCTTTCTGTTTCACAGTGTCTATTGTACCTTTTGGATCATATTTACTCTTTTGACTTCCTTTACTAGGAAGACAACATGATGTTTACACATAAAAGTTTTAGTTATTACACTTATGATTATGTCTTTGGTACTTAGGGTAAAGGAGAAAAGAAGAAAGGAAATTATGTAATAGCTAAGATAATTGTACTACTAAATTTCTATTTGTTCACTGAATGGAACAGTTAAGTTAATGTTTATATTATTTGATCAAACTTTCATGCTCATAGTTAGTTATCTGAGAAACTACTTTGAAAATAGCAATTGCGATATCATAATCATTCTTAATTTCCTATAATTTTGTTGAGAATTTCTGTATCATTTTTATTGTTGTTTATTATTTTAAAAATAAAATAAAAAGTAAAAATTAGATGGTTGGATATTTGAGAACAATTAGTATTCTCTGCTTTCAGTAGATTTCAATAACAATTTTATTTATTTATTTGCTTACTTAATTTTTGAGACAGGGTTTCACTATGCATTCAGGCTGGCCTTGAGCTCCAGGGACCTTCTTTTCTCAGCACCCCGAGCACTGGTGTTACAAAGGTATGTGCTGCCACACCCAGCCATGTTTTTATTTTTAAGCATATCACACATCCTTAAAACAGTGCGCTACAAAGGAGAGGATAGCTGACAGGCCAAGGATTGCTGGTTCTATTCCAGATCTACCAAGAACTAACTGAAGCCCTGAGTCAGTCCACTGAGCTCTTTTGTACTCAGTACGTCATCTGTAGATGCAGACTGAAAATGCTCTGCAACACTTAAGAAACAATTCTTCCTGAAACTGTTTATACAGTCCATTTTATCAGATGAGAGGAGTAATTTCAAAATACCAAAATGATACAAAAACTCAAGGGCAGAATACCAGGCTTTCTATTCGAAGCATACCAGATGTGTCTCTTCAGAGCCAATGCCAATTATCTTTAGTCTCAGAAGTTTAAAAACCTGTGTGTCAAGGTGAAAACAATCTGTCCCCCTCTGTCCAAAAAGAACTCAGTGATGGCCTCACACACAGGACACACAGACCCAGCTGAATGCACCGGAGGACAACTGCCTGCCAGGCTGAAGGTCACAGCTGGCAGGACAGGCAGCTGACCTTGCAGCCTGCAAATAGAACCGAGCAGTTTGTTTTCACACAGCCAGTGAGCCTGGTTGCTATTCATTCACGTGAAGCCATTGGTTGCAATGCCAGAGAACTCAAAGGAATCTTTGTTTGGGGTTAGAAGTCACAGCTGATGCTCAGACTACTCTGTCATGTGTTACAACTTGTCAGAGATTTTGTTTTCTTCACTGAATACATTTCTACATGGCTCATTTATAATTCTAACTTCTTGCCACAGGCTTGCTGATGCCAGGAAAATGTTCAGTCACAAAGCCGAAGCCAGTCGTGTCAAAAGTTGGATCATCTGCATGAATGTGGCCAAGTCTCCCATGGAAACAGAGCAAGGAAAATTGTCAGTCTTCATGTAAAGGGTAGAGGTAGAGCTCCCCAGAGAGCCAGATGACCTCAGAACCAATATTGCATTCTAAAGAAAAAAGAGATAGTCTAATGTAGATTAATTTAACCTGTTACATTTTTAAGAGAAAATAACAAAAAAATTAAAACACCACACTTCCATTTAGGAACTATCAGCTATTTCTGAAATAATTAAAGTGATTTGCTGCTTCAGATTTTAATAATTTTGTTTAATTTCTTGAATGAAAAATAATTGAAATAAATGATTAAAACATATACTTCTGTATGTAACTTAAATGGTCCACGGGAACAAGTGCTACTTCTTTAATGGGTCAATTTGGTGTTCAGATTAAAAAGCAAAAGGTCCCTAAGAGATAAATGCTCATACCTGCAATGGCAACAACAACCTGCACAGATAATTTAACAGAAGATATTTCTGCTCATGTGTTTAATAATTGGCATGCTGAATATAAAAAGTTCAATTTATTCACTCTGGTCTACTTTATAGGATGGGAATTGAATCACTGGAATAAATTTCTGGTGCTTTCAATCCCATTACAGCTGCTTTTTTCTTTTTCTTTTAGCAAAGCATTTACACTGAAAAAATGAGACAAAAAGTCGGTGCACAGGAGAACTTTTCAGTCTAAAATTATTCATGTTTTCTCTTGCCACCTCTGTTACAGATATTTTCATAGAGTGGGAGTGGTCACTCACTCTTTAAAAATAAAATAAATCTTCAAAAATTACTTTGGACACTGAACCACAAAAAGCATTATACTTAGCAAATAGATCATATACTTTAGAGTAATGAAATGAGGGTTTCAGTCATAGCTCTACTACTTTTTCAATGAGTTGGGGATCAACAAATACATTCATAAAGAATGGTAGGGCAGTGCATGGACTTGGTCACAAACCAAGCTGGATGTGAGACAAATCAAATTTATGGTTAAGTTAAATGTTGATATGATGGAGGAATTTGATTCTGCTCTCACGCATTCTGCTTTACAACCAGAATTGTGGAAATAATTAAAGTTATGACCTTAGGTATCACTTAAGTTAAATATCTAAAGAGGAAAGAGAGAGAGAGAGAGAGAGAGAGAGAGAGAGAAACAGAGAGACAGAGACACAAAGGGACAGAGACAGAGAGACAGAGATAGAGACACAGCAAGACAGAAACACAGAGAGAGACAGAGACAAAGAGATAGACAGAGACACAAAAAAACAGACAGAGGCAGAGACAGAGATTGCTATGTTGTAGGCAATAGAGACTAGTAATTTATCTTCCAACCCAACCATGAGGTTTAATATAAAAGACCACAGTACCATAGTTAAGAATATTGGCTGTTGATGTCGAACTCCTTGGGTTTGAATCTTTTCTCTTTTGAACTTATGTCTCTCAGCACCTCAGTTTCCTCATCTATAAAACTGAGACACAATAGTATATATTGCTAAGGTTGTTGTGAGAGAAAATTGAATATATTTACTTGTCCTGGAGACAAAGCACCTGGAGGATGCAACAAGGAGAAAGGAAGCCAAGAAGCTGCCGGAAGGATCACCTACACACTTGAGCCATGCAGAGAGGATAGCTGTGGGTGACAGAGGAGCTTCCGCACTAGTCGTGGACCAACATTCCTTACTACTGAGAGAACTTCTGATCTCCATTGCATGGAGATTTGTTTATTCATAAAATCTTCGCTTAGGTACAAACACAAAATTTTAGAGGTAATGGGCAGGACGGGACTTTCCACTCAGTCTGGTCTCTTTCTGGGCTACTTGGCCTGTATATGCTAGTTGCTTTTAAAGTGTGACATTTGTACCTGCGTGCAAGTGCAAGGTCTTAAGTTCAATCCCTGATACCCAAAAAATAAAAATACGAAGTGACTTTTTTCAAAGATCATGAAAAGACATGGAAAAAAATTAATAATAATGGAAGGAATAGGTTATTCCTATAGAAAGTGAACATTTACCAAGGGCATCAATAGGGGTCAACCCAAATAAGCCAGGATCTCTCAGGTGCTGCCACCTACTTGCTGGGTCCAGAGGCCACATTTAGAGCTGTAGGACTGACAGCCAGAAAGGAGAAGCAATGCAGTCACCATCAGTCATATAGAAAGACTCATACTTGTTTTCCTTTTCCTATCATGCCTACACAATGGAAAATTGATAGAAGAGTTACTGTTCTACCATAAAGATTTCACAATGAGTTGGCAAGACAAACATATAAGCAAAGACATGTGGTCTAATTAATTCTAGGATTTCATAAGGAATGATTTGTGTTGGGTCCTGCAAGGTTAGTATGAATTATCCAAGAAGTCAAGAGAGAGAAGGGAACTCAAAGGTTATAGCAAGAGTAAATATCATGAGGAGATTCTCATATGGATAAAATTGCATGATATTTTCCAGAAAAAATACCTTTGTTGGAATTATGTGCCCAGACAGATGGAAGAGGAACAATAAAATAGGTGAGCAAGAGGTAATTCCAGATGGGAAGAGTTGCACACCACGTAATGAGGCCTACATCAAGGAAAGAGTTGGAGATTAATCCAGGTAGAAATTAGAAACCAGCAGCAGTTTGAAAGCAGGGGAGTGTGGTGTGCTCAGAATTGTATGCTGACCTATATTTCACCAGCTGTAATGTATAGAAAGTACACTGGAGGGGAGAGATAGAGGCATGGGAAAGAGGTTTAGTGAAGCCAACCCAGGTCTACGTCCATAGCAGCTACAGTTTCTGAAAGAGACTGGGAACCTTTTAGACCCAAAAATCACAAATTTTTCTTATTTTTTTTAGATAAATGGTGTAGAATATTTTTAAGAGAAAGCTTTCTATAAGAAATTTTAGAAAAAAAAAAAGAAATTTTAGAAAAGGGAATAAATGTCATTACAGAGCCACCAGGGAAAATATAAAGAACATGTATACATTTAACTCAACCGTTAGTCAATTATCAGAAACCATTAATTTCTTGAATATCTACTGTTAAGACCTAGCACTGATTCATTACAAATGTACATGCATGCACATGTGTGTCTCCATGGAATGAGCTAGACAAATAGCCACGAAATGCTCAATGCTAATGAATAAATAATGTCATTTGCTAGACGTTCAGTTCTATATTGACCTCACTTTAGCACTCTATTTCATCCTTCTTTCTTTTCTAATTAAGAGAAAAAAAAATAAGACAAATGAGCCATAATTTTTGACAAATGTATTTAAGGAAAGGTCTGCCAAGTTCAAAGCTGAAAGTACAACAGCTGCTTGCATAAAGCATGTGCCAACAAAGTCCTCCATGACTGACAATATGGTTTTGGCCTCACAGTTTTGACCAGTGTTTTCATTTCAGCAGCTATCAATTTAACCTACAAAGAAAGCTTTGCTCACTAAAGAGCAGAGGATCCCTAAATGAGAGAAATTAAGCATGCACACTCATTATCGGAAATGCTTCTAATGTGGAAATCCATGATTCCAACAAGGGGGGAGATTTACCTGGAAGTAGGAAAATACTCTTTCTTGCAAAGTGGGTAGATCAGATATAGTGTGTATCTCGATTATTTGAAGAAATAATGGTCTTCGTCTTTTGCAGAAGAAGATATTTTTTCAGAGATCAGGAAACACATGGAAAAACATTAACAAAAATGGAAGCGATGGCTTATTCCTAGAAAAAAATGAGCATTTACACGGGACACCAATAGAGGTCAACTCAGATAAGTCAGGATCTCTCAAGTGCTTCCACCTACATGCAGAAAAGAACTCCCTGAGTCCACACATGATATCTGAAACTGGAAGACACTGCTCCTTAAGTACATACTCCATGTCAGTCAAGTGTAGCTCCCCAGATAGTGCCATGGAAACAGTGCAAGTGGCAGTGGGAGGCACCGCGGAATCCTCTAAGGAAGCATCTCTCTCACATTAGCCTGGCAGCTATGATAGGAACAGAGCCAAAGGCGCTTGTGGACCTTGTCCAGCAGGGGCAGTCACTGCTTTCTGGTGAGGAGGCAGCTAGCAGAAGGAGGAAAATATCCAGGGCTCATCCTGCAGAAGAATCCTATGGTGATAAATGAACTTCACAGCACCAAGGAAAGTCTAAAGAGGCTTCCTATAAAAGGAGCATTTTTACCTAGATACAGAATAAGTGCAGTTTTCGATCAAAGGAAGAAGGAAACAAGCATGAAGTTGCAGAGAGCTGAAAAGGTTCTATAAGGAGGAGAAAAAATAAAGTATGTGCTTACAATAATCAGTTCATTTAGATCTTTTTTTGTTCCTACAGAAAGTATCTATTTGCAAACACAAGATACCTGATTAAAGCCAAAATCATACCTGTTCATTTAGAAACCTTGTATTAAAAATATGAAATATTTGGTCATGATGGCATATTCCTCTAATCCCAGTGCTGGGGAGTCTGAAAACAGGAGGATCACTATGAATCCAAGCTGTGTACCAAATACGTAAAAAAGAAGAAAAGTAGGTAATATTTTTCCTGAGAAAATACAAATCAGCAGAATTAAGCATAGGCAATGGAACTACTAGACCTGAATCAGTAGGCATCATTACAGAAACAGTCTTTTATTGTGGTTTTATTATTGTTCACTTATATGAATTCAGCTACTTATTTCATGATATTGAATCCCTGCCAGTTCTGTGTGCTTTTAAAACATTGCATATTTATTAGAGAATAAGCCAAAATAACCTGATTTTACAGAGATCATATTCTTGAATGAGATAAAAATGAATAGGAAACAAATATGTAATATAATCTCAAATGTGGGTAAATTGCAACATCTTACATGCAACTAAAATTGGATTACTTGAAGAAGTCAATATTCTTGCAAGAAAAAGTAGAAAGCCAAGTGAAAAAAAAAAAAGGAAAATAAAACACATTTTGACTTTAGAGACAGGCTGAAGCCTCTGGAACTTAAAGAATACAGATAACAATGATGCCGGGCGTCGTAAAACCTGGGGCATACATTCTCATGACCATTCTGTTCCCTCTCAGCAATTCTTGAAATGGTGCTGAAGCTAAGAATCAAATGCAAATGTTGAGCACCTCCTCAGAGGACGCCTGTGTCACCTGACTCCAAGTGTCAGGATTTGGGAACAGATGCTAAAATCTCATGCTGTGATGTTCTGTCCAGAGCTATCGCTGTCCGTTGTTCTTTTTAAAAATAATTTTATTGAGAAATAAATAGCAATGAGACAGTTTCAAAACTGATTAGTAGGACGGTTTCAATAATCAATACATTGCATATTGTTGTCTTAGTGGTTATTCATTATACAAGATATCTTGACCACAAACATTATTAGAACAAATTTTTCAGGCCAGGGAGATGGATCAGTGGAATAAGCGCTTCCCTGGCAAGCACAAGGGACATTTCTGCCAAAAAAAAAAAAAAAAAGAGCAGATCTTTCTATTCATTAAATTAAGAGAGTGTAGCTGTATTCTGATCATAACTATGCCTTGGCCTTTGTTTCTGCCTGAGGAGATTCATGACTGCTCTTAAGCAAAAGAAAGCCAACAGGGGTTTGTGCTGTTCCATGGAGCAAAAGATATACAAAACCCAGGTATGGTGATACATGCCTGTTATCCCAGCATCCGAAGGCAGAGGAAAGAAGATCACAAGTCTGAGCTCAGCCTGGGCAATTTAACTACACAGAAAGACTCTGGATGAAAAAGGAAAAATCTGGAAAAGGGCTGGAGATGTAACTCAGTGTAAAGTCTGAAGGTTTAATCACCAGGGCTGCAAAATAAAAGTAAAAAGGAGAAAACACAGGGAGAAAAAAGACATAGCATAATGGGGCTGTTAAATTTCCAGGCTTCAGGATTTTACCCTTTTATATTCAATTAGGCTATACCGGGCAAAGAATAAAGAGCTAAATTAGAAATCATCGAAAAACAATTTTCTACCATATTCCTCTACTGAGATAGAAATTGTTCTAATGAAAACTAAAAAACTTCTCAGGCTCATTTTCTTATCTGAAATTTCTTGGGAGCTGTACCTAACATATAAGCAGAAGCAGGGCAGCCAACCTTCTGCACAGGTCTTGCATTTCCACCCAGCTCAAAAGCAGAAGCATTTATTGTCACAATCCTAAACCACATTTGAAGATTTTTTTCTTTGTCAAAATTGATGAAATTTGTTTGTATATTTTGTGTATGCATAAAGATCACATTTATCCTAGGGTATTTACACCTGTATGTCATTAATCTTTATTTTTTTTAAATCTTCTTCCCATTTCCCTACCTGCGTTTCAACCCCTTTTCTCTTCCCTATATACAAAGGTTTGTATCCATTTTTTTGTTTTTCCTCTTTTCCCTTCCTTCTTTTCCCTCTCCCTCCTTCCTAGTTCCCTTTCTGATTTTTAAAATTTTATAATTTAATTTTATTTTTAGCTCATTAAGTTTATTGAAAATCAGTATAGTACATTAAATATTGTAGACAAATATTGAAATGAAAAAGATGAAAGATGTAGACAGAGTGAATTTTAGAAATATATTTCTGAAATGACTACATAACATGAGATTAATAATAGATTGCACATTGTAAAAAATTATTTACAAACTTACATGAATATAACAGGACTGGGCAGAAAGCTCAGTGGAATAAATTCTTACCTGGCAAGCACAAGGCCCTAAATTTAATCCCTGGTACCACAAAAAAAGTCTAAATGAATATAACAATAAAAATTGACTAAAGTAACATGAAAAAGAAAGACTTTACAGTTCAGTCATTAATAGTTCTGTCTCTGTGCCAAAATCAAGAATCTTATATTCATATAATTAGAATTCTCAAAGTAGAATGGAGTAGGCAATAAATAATTAAACACTCAAAATTTCTGAATTTAGTTAAATTTCAACACCACTTTTCCAAAAAAATGAACCTTTTGCACAAGAAATATGAATAAAAACATACCAACATACACAAAAATGAAATTGTCCAAAACTAACTGTGAAGAAAAAAATCATTAAGACATATACATAGAAAAAAAAAATTAGCTAGGAAGAACAAAATCAAATAACATATTATTCCACATTTAAAAAAAGACCATTGTATCATAGAGATATATGTGTACCTATGTTCATAGCAGCGCAATGTGTGATAGCAAAATCTTGGAAACAACCCAGATGTCCATCACATGAGGAATGGTTGAAAAAGATGTGGTATTTCTATATAATGGAGTATTACTCAGCTATTAAGAATGATAAGTTTGAAGCATTTATACTGAAGTGGATGCCACTTGAACATATACTCATAAGTGAAATAAACCAGACACACATGTGTAAATATCGTATAGTCTCCCTAGTGTAACAAGCGAAAAGCAGAAATACAAAAGG
>PVKA01001662.1:0-140670 GCA_004027165.1 Ctenomys sociabilis
TAAGTTAGTTGAATGACAATGGAGTGCCCACCTTTGACAGGTGTAGACAAAGGAAGGGGTATAGAAAGAAAAAATCATGATGTGTGTGTATAGACAGTACAGTTGGGATAGATAACACTGTGCTTCTACATAATTCTATGAGAGGCAAGATCTGCACTAATGGTGGTTGGACAGGATATTATGTCGGCTTCTAGTACTACGGTCATCCACTAGGAAAATAACTATTGAATTTTTGATATAATTCAGGCATAAAAAGTAAGATAAGTAAGCACCTACACTCTTAATTCACTGATAAGAGATATCTACTAAAATAATATCTGTAAATATAATATCATGTATGCACCTTGTACGATACCAAAACAGTATGAAAACATTTTGCAATGTATTAATTTATCGAATCTGTCTTGTTAAGGTGTCTTAAAACTGTCTGATTGATATTTGTACTTCAATAAAATAAATGAAAAATAAAAATGAAAAAATAATAATAATAATATTCCTTAAAAAAAATCCATTTACCCCACAAAAGTCCTGTGAACACAAACCTCTACATCCATCCAGTCACGTGTCAGTAGATGTTTACCACTTGCTCTCTGCAGCCATTGCTGCTGCTGCTTCTCCATTTTGCCCTCTGCTCCTTGCTACCGCTATGAAAGGCTGCTCTCTTCCAAGTGCCACTGTGCCTTGCAGCCAGCAGGGTATGGACTGAAACCTCCAGTAACCATGAGCTAAATAAATCTTTCCTTACTTCCTTTTGGGTGCCAAGTATTTTTCCCAGCAATGAGAGAAGAGTAACTGAGGCTCTATCTTTAAAAAATTAAAAGGGCTAGGGATGAAGCTCGGTGTAAAGCCTATTAGCACAAATGGTTTCAGAGAGTTCAGTCCCCATTTACCCTTTTTACTCCTCTATTCCTTCATTTTGTAGTGAGAGTATTTACCACTGTATGTTGGAAGTATTTAACTTTCTTCTTGATTTTCATAGGGTCCCACAGCAAAGAGTTTGACTAAACCTCAGAGAAGATTTCGGACTTGGGCCCTTCAGTATTTTGAAACTGTTGAGACTGGGGAGGAATTCAGAGGTCTTGGCTGTATGCAGAAGTTACAGCTTAGGAGGTGGTAGGACCTCATGTGTTAGTAAGTGTCCTGTTACGGGAGCACAATACCTAATATACACAGCTTAGAAGAAAAGAGAGATTTAATTTTTTTTCTTTTTGTATTTTAGGAAAGGATCTACAGGGTGTTCAGGGTCTCACTACTAGATCAGACTTATAGAGATCCTCCTGTTTACAGCTTCCCAAGAGCTGGAATTACAGGTGCAAGTACCATGCCCAGTCTCAATTGCTGTCTCAGTGTGCCCTGGGGGTGGGGCCGGCATGGCAGGCCCGGGATTGAACCCCCAGCCCCTGAGCCTACTTGCAGGTGCCTTAATCCAAAGAGAGATTTAACTGAGCTCATAGCTTTGGAGGATTCTGCCTATGAGGAGCTGCCTCCAAAGCAGCAAGGTCACGGCAGAAGGGCACAGTGGAACAGAGCAGAATGGTGCCAGGTGGCGGGGGTGGGGTAGGGAGGGGAGTCAGAGACCAGATCTAGTACCAGAGTTCACAGCTCCTTGACCCCCCCCCTTTACTTCAGGAAATGCACCTTGTTGATGGGCTGCAGAGCTCCCAAGCCAATCGAGATGACAGCCCACCTTAATGGTCACAGCTTGTTATGGTTTTTATTTGGACATTAAGTGTTGGTTTGAGGAGAGAGGATTAGATGTCAAGTGGACAAGTGGTGGACTCATGCTGGTTAATCTTTTGGGGTGGGGGGGTCGCACCTGACAACACTGTACTACTGAGCTATAGCCCCAGTCCCTCCTTTTGAGGACCATTTTGTAGTGAAATATATATTCATATATATATGTGTGTATATAAAAAAGAGAAGAACTTCCAATCGTCATGCCTCAGCTTCCCTCAGTATTGAAATGATAACCACGTGTCTCTGGGTCCAGCTCCAGTTAATCTTGATTGGCAACTTGACTAGATCAAGAATTTCCTGGAGAATCAGAAGCTCATCGCTGGGTGGCTCCACCAAGTGGGATGTGAGGCCTGTGGGGAAAGTAGGTGACAAGGACATAACAAGGTTGGTATCTGGTCTGCTCCTACTTTTGAAGCTCTCTCTCTCTGGTCTCTGCTTCCTGGATGCAGTAAGGTGAGCAGCTTTGTTCCACTGTATGCTTCTGCCACTGTGTTTCTGGCTCATATGTAAAAAGGAATAGGACCTTGGGCAAATGTTAAATCCCATTAGTCTATGTCCAGCATCTGATGAATATAATAGCAAGAGGTGAGCTCCAAAGAGTTTAGGTAGCTGGGCCCCTATGACCATTCTGGTTTCAACCTTTATGGTCTCTGTCTTGGGTGGCTTTACTTGCAGCCTGTAGATTTCTTGAGCAGACTTGCATAGTCCTGGAAACTCCAACTTCTAGAGGTCTCCATTGCTCCTTCAACTTATTCCTACAGCTTTATTCATCACCCACTCAAAGAGTTCTGGCAGAAACTCTGTCCCTCTCACACAATTTTGCCTAAGCTTCTGGAGCTTCCACTGGAGTCTGGGGGGAAGCCTCTATGACCCTATAACTGTTATATTTTGCATGCTGTAGCAACAGCGTCATGTGTATGACCTAAGTTCTGCTGCCATGTGAGCAGAAGCCATGTCCTTGTGGACCATGACTGCAGAAGCCTCTGAGTACCTGTGTGGCTGCACAGAGTGAAATAAATCCTGAGGAAACAATTCCCTAAGATCCCCTTTTTGAGCAGGGGACTCGCTTCAAAGGAAGGGTTTACATTTTCTGCATCTTTGAGCCTGCAATTGCTGGAGTCTTATTGATTACTGTGGTACCTCAAGGCATCTTTTTGTTCTAGTTCAAATACTGAACTTGATTTCTTTTTAAGGGCACTTTTCTAATCACCAGCCACATGGGGCTTTGGCCGCAACTCATGAATTGTACATGAGCACTAGTGAAGTCCCCACAGAGCCCCAACTCCACCAAGCACCCCAAGAACCTGGCTTTAACTGTTCACGTTCCTGTCAATATTCTAGCCTTCGGAGTTCTGACTGGAATTGTCCATCTCATTCTGCTTCCAGCATTCCAAGGTTTCTCTTGCTCCCATCCCCAAACATTTCCAAACCCCTCCCACAAATGAGTCCTAAGGGCTTCTGAATCACATGATCGAGTGTGTTCACAGTAACGACCCACATCTCTGGCACAAAATTTCTGTATTAGCTTTCCATCACGGGGGCAGCCACCTGACATACACAATTTTATCTGTTTATTTATCTTTTTAATGTATTTGGTTTAGGGTCTCAATACACAGCTCAGGCTCATGGTGATCCTCCTGTTTTCAGCCTTTCCAGTGCTGGGATTACAGGTGTGCGCCACCACACCTGAACTCGGTTGCTGGCTCAGCATGCCCAGGGGGTGGGGTTGGTGTAGCATGCAGTACCAGGGATCAAACCCGAGTCCCTGCACTTGCCTAAGCAAGTCTGCTGATCCACTCCCCAGCCCCACAATTAAAAAGAGGGGTTTATTCTATTTTGGTTCATGGTGTCAGAAGTTTCAGTGCACAGTCATCTGGTTCAGAGGCCGAAACACCCAGGACAAAGGCCTGGTGGGAGGATGCTGCTTACTTCATAGCGTCCAGGAAGCAGAGACCAAGCAGAAGAGCCCCAGGGGCAGGAGCCAAGGCCACTGGCATTGCCACGGTTATGCTCCCATGCCTACCTCCTGTAGCTAGGTCTGTCCTCTGCTAGCCCAGTCAGCTATGAACTTATCCGTGTGTTAACAAGTTGGAAAACTGAGTACCCTCATACTCAAACCACCAGTCCAGAGGTTTCTTAATCCATTAAAGTTGATAACCAGGATTAATTTGGCATACACCCCAGGAGGCCACTTTCTGTCTTACCTCACTTGGAGTGGAGACAAGGTTCTGTGAGAAGACACAAAGAGATGCTTTTCCTCGACAACAGGAGAAGTAAATAAAGATCAAGGCTCTAATGCCTTACAGTTGACATCCTAAGAAACTAGAGGTGCACACCTACAATCCCAGCACTTGAGAGGCTGAGGCAAGAGGATTACTGTAAATTTAAGGCTAGCCTGGAGTACATAGTGAGTTCATGGCCATCCTGAACTACATAGCAAGACCCTGTATCAATAAAATAAGATGAAACAAAACAAAAAGGGGAAAAAAGGCGAAGAGGAAAGAGAAAGAAAAGAGGAGGAAGTTGCTGCTGATCTCTCAATTGCCAAATTTTATATAATCAAACACTAGAGGGAGCAAGAGATTACTCAGTTGGGGGGTACGACCAAAACAAGGATAGAACAAAGGCTCAGAATCTTTACCTGAGCTGACAAGCACAGGGTTTTTCCATTCAGAACTGGTCCTTACAGGCCATGGAGAAGACTGCTTTTTGAAATGTAGAGACACCAATGCAAAGATGCAAGAATTATATGTAAAAGGAGAACAATGATCAAAAGAATAAATCTCTAGAACTTACCCTAAAGAAATGAAGACCTGAGTTATCTGACAAAGAATTTAAAGTAATCACGTTTAAAAAAAAAAAAAAAGCTCAGTAAGTTGTAAGAGAACAAAGATAGACAACAAAATCAGGAAAACATGATATGGCAAATGAAAACATTACAAAAAGAAACAAGAAAAACTGAACAGAAGCTAAAAGAATACAATGACTTGACTAATGAAATTGCCAGGGAAGTTTATGACAAAAGAATTACTCAGAAGAAAGAATGACTGAATTCAAAGACAGGTCATTTGAAACTATCCAGCCAAAGGGGGAAAATGCAAAAAGGTGATGAACATGGATTGTTTTTCCATTTATGTCTTCTTTATTTTTTTCATCTATGATTTGTAATTACCACTGTACACATCTTTTGCTTTTCTCCCTGTATGTATGAAGAAAAGTTTTGTCATAAACATATTCTAGGTAACTGTTTCTTTCATTCAGTACTGCATGTCATTTGCATCCTTCTTGCCTGAAAGCTTTCCACTGATAAATACTTGGAAAGGGTCTTATGTAGGGTCCCTTGTATGTAACAATCACTTCTTTTGTTACTCTAAAAATTTCTTTATCATTAAGTTTTTGATAATTTTATTATATAATGTGTCAGTAAACTTCATAGCATTTACCCTAGTTGGGATCCTTTTGTACCCATGAATCTGGAAGTACATTTCCCTCCAAAACAGGAAGTTTTCAAACACTATTTGTTTAAAAAAAAAACAAAAAAAAAAAAAACACCTCTCCAGTTCTATAGCTTTTCTCCTGCTGGGTACCCATATTCTTTATAGTACTGTGCATGGTAAGATCTTATCCATAGACTTTCATCACCTTTTCACATTTCTTCCCCTTTGACTGGATAGTGTCAAATGACCTGTCTTTGAATTCAGTAGTTTTTTCTTCTGAGTAATTCTTTTGTTATAAACTCCCCTGGTAATTTCCTTAATCAAGTTATTATATTCTTTTAAAACCTGTTCACACCATCTGTGAAAATCAATTCAAAATGGATTAAAGATTTACAAGACCTGGAACTAAAATTTCTAGACAGGAGAGGGAGTAGGGGAAAGAAGTACATTAATGTACAAAAGTAGGATGGTTTGGACAACTGTACTGTGCATTTCTGCTGGTCTATAGAAAGAAGCAGTTAATGTTTTAATTGGTTTTTGTCTCCTTTTTTTAATTGTTTGTACTTCTTTTCTTAATTTCTTATGTATTTCTTTCTTTTTTCTTCTTCCAGTTTTACATGCATATATTTGTTAGTATGAATAACTGGAATGTACTATAACAAATACTGTGAAAATCATATCTGTTAAATGAAATTCTGTATCACTTTTAATTTTTTCTGTTTTAATCCTAATTTGTGTTCTCTTTAAAAAAAATACAGGCTAGAAAATAAAAGTTTCAAGCTGACTAAATCACAAAAAATAAAATAAAATAAGATTTTTAGAAGAAAACAGAGAAAAAAATTCATGGCATTGGACTGAGGAGTGATTTATTAGACATAACTACAAATAACAAAAACAGATAGGTGAGAATATAAAAAGATTCTGTACAACTAAGGAAGCAACAGCACACAGAGACCTACAGAATGGGGGAAATATTTTCAAATTATTTTTCTGACAAGGGATTGATATCTAGAATATGTAAGGAACTCAATTAATAGCAAAAATCAAACAATCTAGCTTAAAATGAGTAAGTATTACTCAAAAAAAGATCCACAAATGCCTACTAAATGTATGAAAAAGTTCAAATCACTAGTCATGAGGAAAATGGAAATCAAAACCAGAGAGAGATAAGATTTCAGTCCAGTTAGAATGGATATTGTCAAAAAAGACCAAAAGAGTTTCATCAAGGATGTGGCCAAAAGGAAACCTTTATACACCATTAATGAGAATATGAATTAGTACAATCATTATGGAAAACATTTTGGAAATTCTTCAGAGAGAGCTGGGAGTGGTGGTACACATCTGTTATCCTTGAACTCAGGAGGATAAGGTAGGAGGATCACCACAAATTCAAGACCAGTCTGAACTACACAGTGAGACCCTATCTCAAAAAAAAAAGACCCAATCCTGCTACTGGACACACAGACAGAGAAAATTAAAATCAGTATGTGGAAAAGACATCTGTACTCATGTGTTCATTGTAGCATTATTCACAACGACGAAGAGAGGGAGTCAACCTAGATGCGTGCTGGGAGCCACTAAAGCTGGAAATCAACCCTACGTGGGAACACGGGATGAGGCCTCATTGCCTGAAGCAGTCAAGCTACCTCAGTCTTCTGAGTAAAGCACCCTGCCTGGACATGGTGAGCTATTAGTCGCTAGACAACCTTGTGTCTTACAACTTTGTAAATAAATAAAGGCTCTTACTCTTGTTCAGGGCATCCTCTGGCTGACCCAGCTTTGTCTTCTTGCCTATCTTTTCCTCATTCCTGCTGTCCTTTTCTCCCTGGGTACAGCAGATCACACTGAGAGACCAACAGAGCCCTGCAGATGTGCACAGAAAGATGAGCAGATAAAGGAAATGTAGACGTCCGCCACTGTGTGTATACACCCATTCCGGGATGGAGTCCTATCGCTTAGAGCAACATGGGTGGAACTGGAGCACATTTCCTTCAGCAAGACAAGTGAGGCCGAGAAAGCCGAACACCGTATGTTCTCATTTCTATGTGAAAGCTAAAATGCGGCTCTTGCAGGAAGAGAGACAGCAGCTAACAAGCAGCGCAGTGAGGTGTGACGCAGACTGACCTGCAGTGCCCTGGAGGTCAGGAGTAGGAGGGTGGCTGACTATGGTGCACGGAGCACTTCCAGGTAGCTGGTTGTTTCCAACACAAGGAGTAGTGTGGGAGACAGCAATAGGACAATTAGCCCTGATTACACGGTGTATGAATGGGCTAAAATGTTACCTTAGACCATATATATATACAGTTATAGATCCATATGAATTACGAAGAAAACATCACTGTGACCTTATAAATATATATATATATATATATAATTAAGGGCAGCACGAGTACCTGCCTGGCAAGCTCAAGGTCCTGAGTTCAATGGCCAGTACAAAAAAAGAAAATTATATATATATATAACTATAAAATGCAATGCTATACAATAAAATGCAAAAAAATGTACCATACAATTCTAAGAAACTCTTTTATTGTTTTTATTTATCTATATTTTAGTACGGGGTCTACAGAGTCTCACTACATAGATCAGACTTGTAGAGAACCTGTTTATAGCCTCCCAAGAGCTAGGATTACAGGTGTGCCCCACCACGCCCAGTCTCCATCATGGTCTCAGTGTGCCCCAGGGATGGAACCCAGGCCGCAGCACTGTCTAAGCAGTTGCTTTAGTCCACTGAGCTATTTAGCGGACCCAGAAAATGTTTTTTAAAAAATACTATATAATATACTATGCTATAAAATATGATTTTAAAAATTATTTCATGAAAGATTTTTTCAAGCTCCATTTTTGCTTGTGTTTTTTAGTTCCTTGCCTCAGCAAATTAATATTTGACTCCTTGATTTTGTGTGTATGTTATTTAACACTTGTAGAAACCCTAGAAACTCACTGTCACGTTTTTAATATCATTTTTGTTTTCTTCTGTTTGTTGATTTTGGTTTTAGTTTTAGTTTTTGTTTTTTTGGCGGAACCGGGGATTGAACTCAGACCCTTGCGCTTGCCGGGTAAGTGCTTACTCCAGTGAGCCATCTCCCTGGCCCCTGGTTTTAGTTTTTTGAGGCAGGGCTCTCTAGGTAGTCCAAGCCAGCCTTGAACTCACCATGTAGCCCGGGCTGGCCTCAAACTTGCTACACTCCTACCGGGTGCTGGGATTACAGGTGTGCACCGCTGCGCCCAGCTTTCTTTAATACGATTTTACTTCTTCCTAGGAAGGAGCCTCTCGTTCTGGCCGCGTCCAGCACCTCCGCTGCCGGGTGAGTCATCTCATTCTCCCTGTAGATGCCATGCACAAGGCGTGTCTGGACGACCAACAGGGCCAGGAGCAACGACACCACCCCTGAGGGAAGGCTCCGTTATATGAAGGAAGACTCGGGGAGCCGGTGGGGGGCCGCGCTAGAGCTCTAGCTGGTGTCTCGGGCACAGCCCCAGCTCAGGGCCGGCTCCTGCCCAGGTGCTTGTGATGCAGACTGAGCAGCGCGGATAGCCCGCGCGTGCAGTTCTCCAGGCTCCGCTCCTCGCGGCCGACCCCTCCGACCGCAGCGCAGCGCCTGGGCTCCGCGGCCCGCTCTGCTCTCCGCGGCTCCCGCTCCAGCCTCTCCTCTGCCCCGCGCAGCTTTCTCCTGCCCCCTCCTGGCGGCTTCCCGATGGCCTCCACTCAGCAACTCCTGCTGCACCGCAGGTTCCCTCCGCTTCGGAGATTAGCGAGCCTTGCTTCTTTAATCGCCCTTCATCTCCCTTAGGAGCAATTTAAATGCCTTGAGGGCAGGAACCGCGTCTCTGGTGCCCCACCTTGTATGCATGGCTTCCAGACGTGGAACAAGTAAATGCTTATTTGCTTGGTTAAGCTCTTGAAGACATGGTGCTATGCTCCTGAGTGGAATTCTGAACTTCAGACATTTAAATTGGGCTTCAACCATCGGACACTAACTTGCTCAAAATCTACATTCATTAAGCAGCAACTGTTTGTGGAATTACAGGCTATGAATGTGTGCAGACCCAGAGGGAAATGCAGCGAGGGAAGTGCTGGCCCAGTGCAGGGACGACAGCCCAGCGACTCCGGACTCGCTTTGTGGCATCAAAATACTCTGAATTGAAATGAGTTTTTAAAAAGGAGGAAAGAAGGACAGGAGGAAGGAAGGAAAAGAGAAAGAAAGAACACCCACTCCCCCCACACACATACTCATCATGTGAAAATGAAGCCAGAGTTCAGGACAATGCCAAGAAATGTAGTGCTGTAATCTATTGTGAGTTATTTTTCATATGTGGATAGAAGTCTAACGTGTGACATATGCCTGTTCTGACATCATTTGCTAAAAAGAATGTTCTTGATATATTCAATTGTTTCAATATCCTTATCAAAATCAATCTAGTTGATCAATTTATTTATGCTTAAATCTCAATCCTATTCCATTTGTCTGTATATCTATCCTTATGTCACCGACACATTGCCTTGATGAACTAACTTCGTTAAGTTTGAAAACTAAGAAATGTGAGCCCTTCGATTTTGGTCTTCAAGGTCACTACAGCTACTCTGGGTCACCTGAATTTCTGTACACATTTTAAGATCAACTAGATGATTTCCATCAAAAGACAGCTGGGGTTCTGGTGGGGTCTGCATGGAGTCTGTGGGTGAGTTGGGGAAGCAGTGTCATCTCAGCGGTATGAAATCTTGTGATGCATGCCTGTGGTATGCATTCTCATCCGAGGGAGACCCTCAGATCACACAGTAACTCTTGTACGTCCACATGATTAGGATTCAGTTGTTCAGGCAGGTGAAGACTGAACTGTATCTTTGGTCAAATATAGAAAAATGATACAAGAGATCATCAAGCTCTTGGTCAGAGTAGTGATGACACACATGTGCTCACACATCGGGCTGTATGTTTTTCCTTGTGTGTTTGCATGGAGTATTTCAGTTGAAAAGTAAATGCTACAGTTGTAAAATACTAAGCCCCCCCCCTTCATTCTATTCAATGCTCCCATCCCAAAACCTGTACACCACAGATCCCTTCTCCAGTTCTGTTTGGGACTCCACAGGTGAAGCAGCAGTCAGGTGAGAAGGACCCTGCTGAAGATGCTGAGGCTCTGACGAGGCACACACGAGCTGTGGCCCTCAACCTCCTCCCGTTTGATGCCCAAGGTGATGGCTTCTGAGTATGTTTCTGCTTCAGAGATTGGACGGTTCATCTCTGAAGAAGCCAAACCAGATCCACAAGAAAAGAAACCATTCTGTGTGATCAAAATATATGATTTTTCCATTTGGAAAATTACAGTAAAAAACACATTGCCATTCACCCCTACTTCCAACACACTCAGCTGGTCATTTCTGCTATTTCCTGAAGCACTGAAGCAGTCTTGAAGTCCTTTTTCATGAATTCCATTATGAGATGTGAATTATACATATATATGGTGAATGCCACTACTAAGAGCCATCCAAGAGGAGAGCAGGCTGCTGGACACTCTGGTGTGCCCCCATCCACCTTAGCCACTGCATCTGGCCACATGTGGCCTCCAGCTCTTCCTCAAAGTGGAAAAGACCATGAAAGATAAACGTTTGGAATTGCTTCAGGACATCAGGGCACTATGGCAGCATGACAAAATCCACAAAGAGGAATTCCCGAACTGCTTGAGGCAGCAAGGTTGATGGGAAGTGTGTTCAAAGCATGGTGAGGAACTGTTCAGAGGGGATAAGGAGCACTGTGTCTCTTGTAATGAAAGGGTGTTAACAGGGAGTTGTTTCCATCACACCCCATAAAAAGCTTGAGAAGACCGACTTACTGCCTAGTCACCTACGAGTTTCGCCATCACTTTTAAGAATTCAGGATCCAAGGCTCTACTTTCGAGGACCCCTGTCCACCTTACTGTCACTGCTGGGAGAGAAGCACGAGCAAGAGGACAGAAGACTGAAAGTACAATGTACAGAAGAGAAATCTCTGACCAGAGGGGCAGCGACGCCAGGTGGTGCACAGAGGGTGGCAAGTGTCACCAAGCCGAGAGCAGGGAGTGGGACAGTGCTCTCATCTAAGGCAGGATTAGACCTCCGCAGAAAGGCCTGATGGGAAGAATGAAGCTTGCTATTCCCTAGAATTTTACGACGCAGCTCTGCAGTATGGCGAACAGCCTCTAGGCGGCCCACTGATGACAGCCTCTTGGACAGTTCTCTCCTCTACCAAGAAATGGCATCTGTCTCAGAGATTAAAGGTGAGCTCACAGCTGAGGGCGTGTCCTCAGTACGCAGTGGACCTCAGTACTCTGAAGTGAGCGGGATGCATAGCCTGGTTTAAAGCATGGGTTTAGCGTGCACAAGGTCCTGCGTCGCATCATTAGTACCAAAAGAAAACTAACTGAAATTGAAATGGACTGAACAGTTTTAAAATGTTAAGCATCAGAAGGGGTCCCTCTTCCCAGATGCTGATCATCTTTTATTGCTAATTCAGATGTCTGTGCCTTCTATTCATATTAGGGAAAGAAAAATTTCTTTTCTCCGACAGGGTCATGCAGTTTAGTCCCGGCCACCCAGCGCGCTACACAGCCCAAGCTGGCCGACCCTGTCCTACCAGGGGCTGTGAGTCCTGGCTGGGAAGCACTTTCGGTATCTGTAATTAGATTGCACCAATTGAAATGCAGCCTCACAGTGCTGTTTTGAGAAGTAGAAAGTTATTTAAAGAGAATTAAAAAAAAAAAAAACATTAGAAACAGTACAGAATTTCACTAAACAAAGTGATAGGAATTCAACAATGATTGTTATATTGCTTAATATTATCTTTAAAATATATTAACGCATAAGCCCGCAAAACTGGTCAAAAAGTTTTAGGAAATTAAAAAGGGAAAAAATTAAACATTAATTGCTTTCAACAGACCAGTACAACTCAACAGTATAATGAACAAGCTGTCCTGTAAATGTTTTCCCTTCCTCCCTCCCATCATTTTCCTCATCCCAGTGTTCCTTCCCTTTGAACAGATTCTTTCCCTCACAGTATCTACTGTATATTTCAGGTTTTATCTACTCTTTCAGGTTCTTACACTAGCAAGATCATACATTGTTGACACATGTGTGATTTATTTCACTTTAGTTTCTAGCTGCATCCATTTCCCTATAAAAGCCTTGAGTTTATCTTTTTTATAGCTAAGTAGTACACCACTGCATAAAAATACAACTCTTTTTATTCATTCCTCAGTTGATGAGCATATGGGTTGTTTTAAAGATTTAGGTATGACAAACTATGCTGCAATAAACACAGGTGAACACATATGGCTGTGGTATGTTTTCAGTTTGTCTGGAAAAAAATCCGGGGGGGGGGGAGCTGGGTTAAATGGGACCTCCAATCCTAGTTTTTTGTGGACACTGAACACTGCTTTCTGTAGACATTGCACCAGAGTCCACTCCCACAGACAGTGAAGGCTTCCTCTTTCCTTCCAGTACTTTTTATTGACATCTTGATGTGACATATACAGCACTGGGGGTCATGTAAGAACCATGTGTAAGTTATAAAATATGGGTACCAAAATATCCAGTTGTAACCAAATCCTTCCTTGGGCTTCTACTGTTTTCAAAACAAGAAAAAAAAATTCTCTGAAAATGACTTTTTCTGCTGTTGCTAGAAATCGTGCCCAGGGTCTCTGCACAGAGTTATACCCCCAGCCACTTTCTGGAAAGGTCTATTGAGACGGGGTCTCATCACATTGCTCACAGTGGGCTCCAGCCTGCAACCTGCCTGCTTCAGCCTTCCTCCTGAGTAGCAAGGATTACAGGTGCGTGCCTCCACAGTTAAGTTTAAAAATAACAAATACCACCCTAAGAATTATAGTATTTGACTTGACAACTGGAGAATCCCGAACACTGCGTTCTGCCAGCCTTAAACAGTTTAACAGGTTGCTCCATCTGTGGGCAAAATATTTTCTAAGCAGAGCAAAGTGCTTCTAGGTCTGCCATCTTACTGAGCCAGTGGAACTTCACACAACAGACAAGCCACATGGAAGCTGCCACACAGCAGTTCAGCAAGTGCTCGGCTGGGCTTACAGGCATATGACACCACACCCAGCTCTGATTCCTTGCAAGAATAAAAGGTGACAGCAAATATTCAAAATCAGAAGCCAACAAAGTCAGACAAAAACGCATTTATTTCAACAGCTCAAAGTGCAAATACAGTCAGTTCACAAAGTTTCAAGATAGATTTAAGTAGAAAGAAAACTTATTGTACAAAAAAAAAAAAAAATAAGGAGTAAATAGCAGAAATAAGCTGAATTTTAAAAAAAAAATTTAATTTAAAACACTTTGGACTAAAATATTCCACCTATGCCAAATCAGAAGCATTCTTGTGTGCAGACTTCATGGAGGCGCACTGCATCGCTCCGAGGCATCAGCTCCTGGTCCACTCCAGGCCCCACCCCAGGGCCGGAGGTCTTGGTGTGGGTGCTGCAGATGTGCCGGCTCCAGTCGCTCGCTGTATCATCGGCTGTGGTTCCATCCATCTTTTGATTTTAGGTGAATTCTAAAAAAACTGTTCAAAGGTAAGGCCAACACCATTAAGCATGACCAGTGGGTATCTAGCAGGCCTTCAGACACTGTCAACTTCAGGTCTCTGGCAGCACTGGGGGGAAAAACAGGTGACAGTTCTTTCATTACTGAAAACCTCGTTTTAAGGTTAGCATCATGACTAACCACATGAAAACCGTACTTAAATATAAATTTCTTCATTTATACATATGCAGAACTTGTATGTAAAGTAGAAAAGTTCCCAGTAGGAAGACAATTTTGTTAATGTTCATTTTGTCATTTAGTAGCCAAGATACATGCTTACTTCTGCTCCTGGAAGCAATGTTAGCTACTACTTTCAATTCAGGAAAACAGAGGTCTTCAGGAAGGTCTGAGAGAGTTTAGTCTGTTTTTTTCTGAATCTTCATCTTTTCATAATAGGCATTATATTGAGAATCTGTTCCAAAAAGCCGATCCCACCATGTAAACGTCGAGGCATAGTTTCCAACGAAGTTCATGTGGTGGAAATCATGATGCCGGGAGCCAGCGTAGAAAGGAATGAGGTTTAAAGGGTTGAGAGGAATGTCATAACCACTGAAAACAAAGTGACGAAAAGGTTGTTAATGAACAGAAGCAGAGCAAGCAGATGACACTTTCTTAAAAGCCGACTCTGCTTTGTCTCCATTAGTTCATTCAGATATGTTTAAAAAAAGGTTTAATAAAAAGCTGTGCATTTTAAAAACCATGTTAGGAAATTTTAAAAATCCAAAGAAATTATTTTATACCTCAGGGGATGGAAGAGGTTAGAGTAATGAATCTTCAGACAGTCATATTTAAGAATTACTTTCATTTAGTTTTAGAGGAGCTTTTCTATCATAATCTGTAACAGATGTAAATAATGTTGATAATACTATCTTATATTTTGGGGGAAAGTTACATAAGTAATATCCAAGTATTAAAAGTTAAGCCCAAGAATCACTGTGTAGCACCTTCTTTTACTTTTTGAGGTAATAACATTTAGCACTAAATGTACCATAACTAATTGAAATTTCATCATTCTTTTGTATAGTTGGGAGAACATAAATGACCCCAAAGAGTCCATTTAAATTATACTTCTTTATTTCTGATGAGAAGAAATCCTAGCTATCACTGTAAGTTCCAAGGCAGTGAACTTTTTACCTTGTAAAACAAGGTAAAGTTAAGCTATTAAGCATGCAGAAAGGACTAAATAGAAATAATTTAGCACAAGACATCTGACAACGAATAGAAAGGAATTCTCTGAAATACATTTGTACTATAAGCAAGACTTTGATCATGCAAACACTTTTTATCAGTTGTTGGGCAGAGGAGATTGAAAAGGGTCTTCCTGAACAAAAGCTGAAGGTTTCAATATATTTTCAAACCAAGGGTTTGATTAATCAGGGATCTACCTCAGTGTAGAGCCCCTGCCTGGCATGTACAAGGCCCTGGGCTTGATTTCTAGCATTGTCAAAATGAAAGTTAGATTTAAGTTTCCTACAGGATAAAGAAATTGCTGGTCAAGATATTTAATTTGCCTGAATAGTACACTTTTGCTGCAAAACCAGCAACATCACAGACTGGAATGCAAAAATAATTCTGTTATTTGAAACTTTATCAAATGATTATATTCTATTTTTAAAAAATAGCAATACATGAAATATTATTCAGAAATACTGATAATCTTATGACTATGAAAATAAAAGACATTCAGTATAAGAAGCGAAAAGCAGAAATACAAATGGAAACGTACAACAACAAAAACAACTGAGTCAGATAAGGCAAAATGAATGGCATATACTGCAGTGTACTAATCTGCTTTTCTTCTGGATGGTTAACAACCTAAGTTCACAGATCAAAATTGGAGAAATAGAAGAGCCACAAGGCCAGCCAATATTTTGGCCCTAGACTTTCAAGGTCAATGAAGACTCAGGACATAGGAGAACCTGTACTGCAACATCATGAAACTCAATTGAGCTCCAAATTTTCTGAACAAGGAGATTATGGAGCCACAGAGGAAAGAGATCGAAGTTCTATAGTGTGCCTGAGGGAGAGTCACATGGAGAGAAAACTTTCTCTCAGACTCTCGCAGAGAGCAAACTGGTCAAGTATTGGCTGTGACTCATCCACATGGATGACACAGACAAAGCATCTACAGAATAAGGTACAGGACTACAAGATAAACCCTGAGGGGACTTCACTAACCTCATAAGAAACATAAAGTAGATGTGTTGGTATATAGGTCTTGCTCTATCTAGGTCTTAACCATCCAGCAGAAACATATAAAAATGAAGTACACACTGGGGGGCCATAATAATAAGTTGAGCTGTAAATGTCTATGATCGACAACTTCTTCACTCACTATTGTTGTGGAATGCTGGACTGTGTTGGATTGTGTTGTTGAGTTCAGGCACCTAAATTAGTTGAATGACAATGGAGTGCCCATCTTTGACTGGTGTAGACAAAGGAAGGGGTATAGAAAGGAAGAATCATGATGTGTATGGACAGTACAGTTGGGATAGATAACGCCGAGCTTCCTCATAATTCTACGAGAGGCAAGATTTGCATTAATAGTGGTTGGACAGGATATTATGTCGGCTTCTAGTGGTTGTCTATGGACAACCACTAGGAAAATAACAAGGTAGAAAGTATTAATTATTGAATCTTTGATGTAATACAGGTATAAAAAATAAGATACGCAAACAGCTACAGTCTCTTAATTTACTGATGAGACATACGGTATAATAATGTCTGTAAGTATAATATGTGTACACCTTCTATGATATCAAATCCATCTTGTCAAGGTGGATTAAAACTGTCTCATTGATATTTGTACTTCAATAAAACAAACAAAAAAAAAAAGACAAGACATTCAATGTCACACCTCCTAGGTGAATACAGGGTAACTCACCTGTGGACGTCAACAGTTTCTATCAAACGCATGGTCACCCAAGCCCAAAGAAGAATTACGTGATCACACAGAAGCAAGATGCCAATGAAAAATCCAGCCCCGAGGATTAGGGTTTCCAAAGGATGTGCATATTCAGCTTCCATTCCAAAGGGAGCCTGGGCCAGACAGAGTAAGAAGTCCTTAATACACTGGCTGGTTATTGTCATGCATCACCTTAGCTGGGCTACCCATAGTGCTGAGCATGAGGCCCAATAGTCTGGCTCATGCTGGGAAGGTGCACTTCAGATGTGGCTCAGATTTCCATCATTCTTGGATGAAGGGAGGTTATCCTCCAGGGGGACAATGGGCTTCTCTTCACAGAAAAGACTAAGGTTTCCCAAGGCAGCAGCAATCCTCGAGACTACAACACAGGAACCCTGTCTAGCTTTCTGACTTGTTCCCCTTCAGAACATGGACCCAATATCCATTCCTACCCAAATGCCCAAGCTGCAGCTTGCTCTGCAGATTTCTTATTAACCTCTGCAATTCCCCGAGTTCTTTCCTTAAACTAAATCAGACCCCCACCTACCTATATTGATTCTGTTCCTCTGGAGAACAGTTTTTCTACCTATGCATGTAACTTTATAAGGTTGTATTTCTGTTAATATATCTGACCATATAAATATAAAAAATAGCTCTCAATAGAAGTATCTTTTTGTTCTTAGAGGCACAAAATCTTAGTATCTTTAATGGTTTAAGATAAAGACATTAAACTGACTTGAAATATAACTTTATTTATGCATTTGTTATTCATTCTGTCAAGAAACCGATGCTTTGACTGATAGCATACCATGTCCAATAAAACCCACCAGCTGCAGTTATACTTTGCAAAGTTTCATTTACTCAGGATCAATAACTGTCCAAAAATATTAAAGGGAAAATTCCAGAAATGAACCATTAAATGTTAAATAGTGCAGCACTGAGGGGTACAATGAGATCCATATCATCCCCTCCCAAGACACCAGTCCACGGGGCGCATGACTTCCACCCTACTAACTGCCTGGGAGATACGCATCATATCACCCGTCATCTGGCCTCCTAGAATGAGTCGTCCCTGTGGACAAGGAGCGACTGTCGTGAGCATGAGCAAGGCGAGACACACTGCCGCCACCAGGGTCACAGAGCCACATCAGAGCAATTCTGACTAACAAAAAGAAATCAGTCTTTGTTGGGGAGTCGGCTGTGACAAAAATGAGTTAAAACTAAGTCAATAATTGGCTTGGAGAGTTAGGTCTTAGTTTAATTGCTTTGGGGTCTCATCTAAACAACCCTAGTATTACTACAGCCACTATCAAACTGCCAGGTACGTTACAGTGTTAATAGAGCATTCTGGCCACAGGACTGAGTCTCAAATAGATCATGTAATATTTTCTTCCATGTCACGATTTACCATGAAATTTAGACATTGAAAAAAATTTTTAGAGTTGGTTTTGTGTATTATGCTGTGTTATGCTATTAATAATCATGCCAAAAGTATGGCTAAAATATTATTGACAAACTTTGTTGCAGCTATTTTTTGAGACAGGGTATCCCAAGGTAGCCCAAGCCAACTTCAAACTTGAAATTCTCCTGCCTCAGCCTCCCCAAAAGCTGAGATTGCAGGTATGTAACACCATACCCACTTTCTATCCCCAACAATCATTTAAAAGTGCTCAGGCAATGAAAATAGGCACTTTGCCTTTAATAGAAAAAGTAGCACATGTAATTCTAACATACCTGAAACTCATGATGAACTTTGTGAATATATTTATATATTCTTCTGTGGTGCAAGAGTCTGTGCAGGAAATAGTGCCAAGTGTCTTCAATGACTGCACACCCTATGCATCTTGCCAGAACTATGTACCTTAGAGATGAAAACACAATGAACGTGAGGTGACTCCCACAGAAAGCCCCGTTGTCAGCTGGGCCCAGCTGCATATATTAATGAGCACGTGCTGCAAATCACAGGCATGGTGAGGAGAAGCAACCCGAAAGAAGACTACACAGATGAGCCATCCCCTCTCTGCCTCATTCTGTTAAGACCAGTTTCCAAACACAGCTATGAAACAAAATCTAAAATTTCCAAGGAAGTAATATTGATGAAGAACTTGAACTAAGATTAAAAAGTTAAACCAGCACCACCTTTTTCTTTTTTTAGTGATATGAAGGGTTGAATGCAAATGTTCAAACAGGCTGGATAAGAGTTCTGCTAAACTCTACTCCTATTCCTTTCTAAAAAAATTGAAATTTAATTTTCAATTATTTAATTATACTGTGCCTATCTCTCACTGCTTTGTGTACTAGAGAAGAGCATTTTTACATTTCCTAAGTATAATTATAAGGCCAAAAAATAATTTAAGTGAAATGCAAAACAAAGCACATACAAATATAAAAAACCTCAGATATTCCTTTATATGATAAATAGTCATTATGTATAAAAAGTGCGCAGTTACCCCTTGGCATCTGCAGGGTTTGGGTCCAGGATTACCCCATGGAGGCCAAATTCCACACATGCTCATGCTCAAGCCCCTTCTATAAAAGGGTGCAGATCTGTTAAAATCCAGACACATCCTCCCATATTTTTACATCATTGTAAACTACTTACAATACTTAATATAATGTAAGTGCTATATGAATTTGCTCTCTAAAGACAATTATTTTTTCTTTTAAAAAAATCTTTTCAATCTTCCAGGCATGGTGTTGCATACGTGTAATTCCAGCACTCAGGGAGCAGAAGGAGGAGGACTGCTGTGAGTTTAGGGCCATATTGGATTACACAGAAAGTTAAAGGACAGCATGAACTACATAAGACCCTCTCTCAAAAACAAGTGAACAATTCCTCCCCACCATAAAAGAAAAAAAAAAAAATCAATCTATAATTGAGTAAATTCAGGGACACAGAAGGCATAAATAGGGAGAAATAGCTATGTTTAGGACAAAAAGACTGAGCAAGAATGTAGTCTTACACCCAAGATATATATATCCAGGATGAAAGGATGAATGGATCTCTCTCTCTCTCTCTCTCTCTCTCTCTCTCTCTCTCTCTCTGTATCTCTGTCTGGCCTGTGGACACAATTTTATATGCCACATAATCTGCATATTTTTTCATTCAATTTGGACTTAAATTATATGTTGCATCTTAGTGTAAATTCCTATAGTCATAAATCTTCTGATGCCAGAAACTCACTTCCAATGAAATACTGCATTAAAATACAGAAACAAAAACAGGAACATTTTGAAGTTTGTGCTATGCTTCACTTTTCTATTTATTTACTTTTGAAGTTTAAAGCAATGATTAACCAAATGAAGAAAAAAGGTAAACATCAAGCATAACTGAATTGAGTAATAAACCACACACTGATGTACAAATCAAGTGTTTGCTTACATACCATCTTGGCATTGTTTCCCAATCATAAGGAATGCTGAAATATTCTGTGAAATAATAGGTTCCACAAATCAAAGGCAGCTGGATACAAAAATGATTAAAGAGAAGTACTTTAAAACATTTCCATTGGCCTTCAAATGATTCTGGTTTATCCTATTGAGAAAAATCATAATATTTAATATTAATCTCTGCTCTCAGGAATATAGCTTGACAACTAGAAAAGCAAACGGAAATTCTTAATTTTTTCTTCTAATGTTCACAACAGATCTTAATTCTGTGCAATATTTAATTAGCTAAGGCTCTTGTCACCTAGTCCCACCATGTTACCTAAGCAGGTGAGAAAACACTAATACACAAGCCTAGCTACAACAATCTAAAGCAAAAAAGCACAACAGAGACTAACTCTCCAGGGTGAAGCTAAGATTATAGCTGGATGACCCCCACCCAACTTTACAGCTGAATGACCCCCAACTTTGGCATGTGTACAAACAGCACAGGCAACGTTCATTGAACAAGTAAATTGATGCTTTGGGACTATTTGTTCCAGGAGAAAAGCACCTTTTATTCATATATAATGACCTGATTATAAACTCCAGGAACTGAAAGAACTTCAGAAATGTGCCCTGATGATGAAATTTAAATTTAAAATAAGAAAGTGAGGTCAGGATAGGAGATAGTCATAAAAACACATAAGGAAGTCGGGCGTGGTGGCACAGGCCTGTAATCCCAGCACTAGGGAGGCTGAGGCAGGAGGATTGTTGTGAGTTCGAGACCAGCCTGGGCTATAAAGTGAGCTTAAGGCCAGCCTGAACTGCATAGTGAGACCCTGTCTTAAAAAGACAAAAAAAAAAAAAAAACACATAAGGATACTACATTGCTCTGCAAATTATTATTGAAACCACTAAATTATTCAACTTAAAAGGCATAAGAAAAAGTAATTTTGTTTTTTTAAAAAAAAAAGATAAACAGAATTGGACTAAAATCTAGGTATCTTGACATAGTTATGGTTTAAAAATTCATCGTGATATCTTCCTGGCAAAAAATAGGAAAAGTCCTGAAGTAAAAAATCAACCACTCTAGAGACCAGGGCTCTGAAAATGCACTGCCAATAACCAAACAGTTCTGTGATATTCACAAGTTTTCTCAGCAATAAAGTGAGGGGTTAGACGAAAATAATTCAATTGGCTTTGTATTTCTATTGTTGAACACTGTCCAACCTCATTCTTAAAAACCTGTGCTTATGGACAAAATTAACTAAACTTTCAGTTTGGGGTTGACAATGGCAAATTGAGTTTCCTGTCTAGAACCTTCTACCCATGTAGCTACAGAAATTACAAGGTCTAATCAATGTGTTAATTAGAAGGACAGTTAACAAAAACTTTATGCCTAATACTTCGAAGCTGTATTTGCTTTTAAAGTCTTTAATCACTGAGCCGGGCGTAGTGGCGCATGCCTGTAATCCCAGCACTCGGGAGGCTGAGGCAGGAGGATTGTTGTGAGTTCGAGACCAGCCTGAGCTAAAAAGTGAGCTTAAGGCCAGCCTGAACTGCATAGTGAGACCCTGTCTCAAAAAGACAAAAAAAAAAAAAAAAAAAGTCTTTAATCACTAAACACAATCCATGCTTTCAAGTCCACCACACTCACCTTTTGGATCTTATACTTTCTCATGTAAGGTATAAATTGAAATAGAAGTCCAGGTAGACAGAGTAAGAAATAAATGCCTTCATGAACTATGAGGGAGCCCCATGTTGCGATCTGGAACTTTGTGTAGTTATTTAACATAGAGATCCAAGCATTTTTAAATGGTTGTTGCAGAGGGTTCTCAGGCAGAAGTGAATCGATGTACTCCACGGCCAACGAGGCGGAGCTGAAGATGCCAGCACTTTCATTAGCTGCCATTTCTCAAATCTCCACAGGCAGCCTTTTAATTCTGCAAAAATAAGTAAACAGACAAGCTAAACATAAAACTCTAAAAAGTAGGATTGTTTTCATTTGTTTTCGTTTGGTATTTGAGACAGTCTTGCTATATATAGTTTAGGCCGCCCTCAAACTCACAGTGATCCTCCCACCTGCACAACCATCCTGGACCCCAAAAGGCAATTTTTATTTTGGCTTTTTTTATTTAATTCATTCCTGTATTTATCTTTTATTTTTATTTTTAAAATTTATTTGTATTTTAACTTGAAGAGTGAAAAATAGAAGCAAAAACAAAGAAAAAATGAAATAAACAGGGTAACATACGATGTTACAGATTTTTAAAACATGGATGGCTAATTGTACACACACACACACACATATATTTTTTTAAATAAAAAACAATCTAACACAGATTAGCAGTCCACAATAGAAGCAGGTTCTCCACAGAAGTTGTTGACTTGAGCCATTCACAGCTCATTATATTACTATGACTTTACTTTATATACCTCCATTTTTATACTTTTCTGCTGGATGGTTAAGACCAAGTTAAAGCAAGACCTATATAATAAAAAGTGTAACTTTTGTATTGGATAAGGTCAGTCAGGTACCCTCAGGGTTTACTCTGTAACCCTGTACCACACTTTGTAGACCCCTTGTCAGTGTCAGCCTTGTGGATGAGTCACAGCCATTGCTTGACCAATTTGCTCTCTGTGGAAGCCTGAAAGTTTTCTCTCTATGTGACTCTCCTTAGGCACACTATACATCATCAATCAGATTCCTCTGTGGCCCCATAATCAATGATCCTGAGAAACATCAGGAGATTTTTGAAACTAGCAGTTAAGAGGTAGGATTCTCACCCCGACTATCTATACATGCTGATACCTGTGAACCAAGCAACTGCACTGAATTTAACAAAGTGTAATAGAAGGGTCACATCCAAATGCCTGCCATTCTGGTCTTCTAAATATGGACTTCTTGTCATGACATACCAGCTATTACTATACTGCCATTGTTTAAAGGGTAGTAAATGAAAAATAAGACAAAAAAAGTCACAAGACAGTCATGCTACAATGTTACTATGCTGTATATGGATGAATTTCTAAATATCTATGTAAATATATGTAAGTGTTCATTCCTATTTTATTTTTTTTCTTCTTCATATTTTGTATGGACTTAAGAGTTTAGTATCTCAATACTTGATAGAAAATACACATTCCATATTATGCCTATGATGTCTGATATTTAGACTAATAGTGTGGGTAAACTGAACTGCATATGTTGCAGGGTAATAATAAACTTCTCTTCTGGAAGGTTAACAACCTAAGTTTTCAGATCAAAAATTGGAGAAAAAGAAAAGCTACAAGGTCAGCCAACATTTTGGCCCTAGCCTTTCAAGGTCAGTGAAGACTCAGGACATAGGAGAATTTGTACATCACGTAACTCAGTAGTGCCTCAAAAGGCAATCTTAAATATGCATCTGGTAATAGTTTTAAAAGTGACACTTGGACTGCAAAAGATAGTTCAATGGACTAAAGCCCTGCTTAGGCAAGCTCAGGGACCAAGGGTTCAATTCCCAACACCATGTGCAGCACAAGCCCCACCTCTAGTGGTGGTGCACACCTGTAATCCCAGCACTGGGAAGGCTAAAAAACAGGCAGATCATTATCAGTCCAAGCTGTGTAGTGAGACCCTGTAACCACCACGCACATTAAAACAAAACAAAAAAATGGACACAACATTTTTTAAAACTCTTATTGGATGTCAGCATCTCCATTTGCAGACAAAGTCTTGAAATCCACGTATTAATTTAAAAGGACAGCAGCAGTGGAAAGAGGGTTTTTAATTATTTTTTCTTTCCTTTTTTTTTTTTTTGGTGGTACCAGGGATCAAACTCAGGACCTTGCAAGCACTTATTCCACTGAGCTATTCCTTTCTCCCTTTATTCCTGCTTTGTATATGGTGAATGTAGACTTAGGTACTGAAATTAACTAATGTTCCTGTGTGGCACCTTTGATCTATCTGACTGCTACGGTTTATTATCTTAGCAGCCCTGGAGAAAAAAATTGGGGCAGCTCCTGATGGGTTTTGATATATTTCAGAGGCTATTTCCAATCATGAAAATGCCTCATGCTCCAGTGTCCCACCTGGCTGTTAGGCCAGCAGGCATCTTAGGTAGGCACTGCTTGGGCTCCAATGGGAACTGGTCATTTTCCTGGCTGTTTTCTGGTCTTCTAAAATTAACAATATGATATTCATTCTCAAATGCAATAGCAGCTTGCAGTACTGCTGGTCTCTCATTAGAAGTCAAGGTTTGTTTGTTTTTTTTCCTGTTTTTTGGTATTTTAGGGAAGGGTCTACAGGGTGTTCAGGGTCTCACAACTAGAATGGACTCATACTGATCCTCCTGTTTATAGCCTCCCCAAAGCTGGGATTACAGGTGGATGTCACCACACCCAGTCTCACCTCTTAGGAACCCATCCCTCTCCTTTTTGTCTTTCCATCAGGTCTAACACATTCAATGGCAGGGTGGTAATTCCTGTCTCTTGTTTCACCACTGCAGCCTCCAATGTGAACATATAATGTTCCACAGGCTTGAACCTTGGTGGGACAAGGGTGGCTTCCCCACTATGCAGTGGGACAAGTGCCACCAGGTGGTACTAGCTGCCCCATGGGATGGTCACACAGGTTGCTCTGTGGTTCAAGACAGAGGGAAAGTATACCACAATCAAGGCAGACGTGATGGGACACACCTGCAGTCCTAGCGCCTGCCTGTACTCCCGGCACTAGGTAGACTGAAGCAGCTCATCACAAATTCCAGGACAACAGAAACCTTGCCTCAAATAAAGAAAAACCCAGATTCAAGTCTTTGCTTCCTGAGAAAAGCCACCCTTACCTAGATCACTGCGCCCAGCCCAGTGTTGCATTTCTCTTCAAATCCACCATCTCTTTCTTAAAGGACAGCTCTACAGAAAGCCTATATGGCCAGGCATGGTGGCGCACACCAGTAATCCCAGGAAAGGACAGCTGAGGCAGGGGGATCACTGTGGGTTTGAGGGCAGCTTGGGTAACTAAGAGTTGAAGGCCAGCCTCAATAATGCAGGGAGCCCTTGTCAGGGACAGGAGAGGGAAGGACAGCAGGACTGCCTGGACTCTTTCTATTCCATGCAGGTCAACCATCTTCAGAATTGCAAAATCAGCCCAAGTGGAGACACACACCTGCATTACCAGCCTGTTGGAAGCTAAATCAGGAGCCTCTTGGCAGACTAGAGTGCGCGCCTATCATCCCAACCCTCAGAATGTTAATCCAGACAGAGGTGAACCAAAGTCAGCCTGGGCTGGAGTTGATGATGAGCCTAAACTACAGAGAGGCACCCCCACAAAAGGCCAGAGTTGCAAAATGAGTGAAATCACTCCAACCTCCATTTTTCTTGAAGTCATTATCGTTCCCTGCCCCCAGTACAGAAGACAGACTCCAGGGCCTTCACACTTAGCTCTTTTTTTGTTTGAGACAGCATCTCACTAAATCACTAAGTTGCCCAGGCTGGGCTTAAATTTGAGCTCTTTCTTCCTCACGCTCCCAGAACGCAGGGATTCCGCATGCGGGCCACTACACCTGGCTCATATCATTACCAAATTTGACAGTGTGAGAAGCCAATCCCACTTACTAGCCATGTGAGCTTGAGCAACCTTCAGAGCTGCAGTCACCTGCAGTGATTCATTGGTCCACAAAGTCCAAGAGAGAAGGCACACACAGGGCTTGGCACAGGACTTTGCTTGGGCAGCTGCAGAAAGCTAACTCTTCCGGGGTTACACTGCAGTTGTAATAGCACACTATGAAGTAGGGACTTTTCTGATCCCCATTTTACAGATAAGAAACTGAGGCTTAGTTAACCAACTTGCCCAAAGTCGGTGTAGGAAGGGGGAGAACCGTGCACTCACCCACAAACCTACACTGTTGTTTTAAATAATAAAGCACACTGTGAAAGTCACAGAAGGAAATCTTCTGCGCAGCTTACTCTGAGTACTCCACAGTGCTGTCTCATGTTCCCACTCCTCACTTTCTAGCAACTGCAGTCTGTCTTCTATTTTCATCATGCACTGAACTCACTCCAATAAAATCACTAAGGACCTCCGAGTTAGTTTGTTTTCCTTATCAAAGTGGAAGACGTGGTTTCTCCCTTGTGGTTCCTGGGACTCGCATGCCCCTGCTGAGAACAATCAACGTGTGTTACGTGTGTTACGTGTGTTACGTGCAGTCACTGCAAGGGCGGAGCTGTTGACATTGCTGGGAAATAAAACAGGACCAGACTACCTAATCAGGGATGCGTATTCCCAAAGAATTAAAATACAGTATACCACCATCTCACATGCACCCACATTACAGCAGCACAATTTGTAATAGCTAAATCTTGGAGACAGCCCAAATGTTCACCAACTGAGGAATGGATAAGAATAAGATTTTTTTTTAATATAATGGAGTATTATTCAGCCATAATGAAGAATGCACTTGAGATAGTTATAGCTAAATGGACATACCTTCAGACCATACTGGTAAGTAACATCAATCAGACACACATGTTCAAATATCAGTTTCTCTGTGTGAGAAACTCACTGTGTAAATAAGGCCCCAAATAAATAACATATTGGGAAATGGGAAGAAAATGTCCAAATGAAAAAGGGAACATAGGACCAAAAAACAGGAGAAAACAGAAACAAAGCTCTTGTAAATAAGGAGGGGAAGCCGGGCATGGGGTCATATGCTTATAATCACAGCACTCAGAAAGGCAGGTGGATCAACACAAATTCAAGGCCAGTTTGGGCAACATAGTAAGTGCAAAGCTAGCCTGAACTACATCATGAGACCCTGTCTCAAAATAACAAAAAAAAAATTTTTTTTAAAGGGGCAGGGGAGGGATTGAAGGGAGGAGACAGGAATGTGGAAAATGAATTAAAATGTACCATGTACAGGTACAAATTTCCTATGTGATTATAATGCATATCTAAAACATACCAGTAAAATTAAATAATCGCAAAAAGCAGAGTGATACAAAAACCAAGCAGGGAGAAGGGCAAAGCACCATGAAGCCACCGACTAGGGAAGTTTCTAGAGAAAGGGGGCCGGCCACACACTGAGGCTTGGGAGGGGATAGCTCAGTGGCACAGCACCTGCCTGGCAAGTGCAAGGTTCCTGAGTTCGATTCCTAGCACTCCCGCCCCTCAACAAGCTGAGTCCTGAGTGAGCAGGATGGCACAGAATAAGCTGAGTTTTGAGTGCAGGGAGTACTGGATCCAGACTTTACCAAGAGATGAGAAGGGATACAGTATCTCTTCATTCCAAGACATTGTAAAATCACCACTGCCCAGCTGGCCTTGAGCTTTAGGTCCTCCTGCCTCAGGCTCTCTCACTTAGCAAGCCTCAGCAACTTGAGAACTAAGCCTGCAAAGCTCACACGGCTATCTCCCTCCCTCCTCAACCATGCCTGTTTAAAATGTAGTGGCCACACCTGTAACCTCAACACAGGGAGGCTGACGCAGAAGGATCATAGTTCAAGGCCAGCCTGAGCTACAGGATGAATTCAGGAGCAGCTTGGACTACACAGCAAGACTCCCTCTCAAAACAAAACATACACCAGACCCTGAGCCCCACTGTCTGCATCTTCAACGTTGTGAAGGGTTCATGCAAAGGTAATGTGATGAGTTGATATAAAACTAAATGTAAAAAAATTACTCTGGTCAACTTTCTGTGACCCTGCTTCCCAGTTTCCAGAAAATAACACTTCCAGAAAAAGTGTATGCTGAGTTACGATCATGCTGTCCCTAAAGGTACTGTTCTGTGTTAAATGACAAATCTGTCTGCCAAACAGGATGCAGTTTCTACCTTTAAAACCCCTATACTTCTAAGGCTCCTGACTGTCCTCTCCCGCGTGAGTATGGTCAAGTGGTCCCCGGTAAAAAAAAAGGCTCATATTTAAATTTTAATTTGGACTCAGATCTGGTTTCTATGTAGAGAACCCGTAACAAGCTTCTGTATCCAGAAGTCCAGGTCTTGATTATTCATAACGGTGTGGGTCATCTGGTTTAATTCAGAGACAGCAGGCAGGACTTGTCCAAAAGTTGGGCATCCCCACAAACATTTCCTGCACTGACTACCTGGTGAGCAACACTGTCACCCACTAACTCTCCCAGCTCCACCAGTGTGTGGACAGCTTTAAAATAATATTCCAGATTTCATAAATACAGAAGGCAGCTGATTGTGATGGTGCACACCTGTAAACCCAGCACTCAGGGGGTTGAGGCAAGAGGGTCACTGAAAGTTCGAGGCTAGCCTGGGGTACACGGTGGTGAGTCCAAGGCCAGCCTGAACTGCATAGTGAGACGCTGTCTCAAAACTTGCGTGCGTGCGTGCGTGCGTGTGTGTGTGTAGGGGGAATGAATTGGACAAGTGTGGTCAATTCCACAAAGGCAAATAAGGGCCTTTAAAGAGAGAAGAAACACTGGTCCTTAGGAAGCACATTTTTCTGGAGGTGCCGACCTCCAAGTTTGGCCTTCTTAAACTCCATCTAAAAATCCGTCTTAACGCTGAGGCACACGGGGGCAAGCACTCTCTCACAGATAAAGACCAGATTCCTCAGCAAACGCGTGGCCGCTCCTCCCGCATTCTTACCGGTCTTTTATTTTTCTCGAAACAGGGTCTCGCCACGCAGCCCCGAACTCGCGGTGATCCTCCCGCCTCGGCCGCGAGTACTGGGATGACAGGCGGCACCGCGCTCACATTCCTTTCTCCCCCAGCCCAGGCGCTGTCTCCAGCTCCCCGACGTACGCGAGGCACTGGCCGAGCCCCGGCCCACCCTGCCCGGTCCCCGCCCACTCCACCCTCCTGGCGCGAAAGCCGCCCTCCCGCTCGCTCACCTGCTGCACCTCGAGACGACTGCGAGCCGGGCCAGCGGAACTCGGCCTAGAACCGCAGTGGCCTCGGAATTCACCTCTCCGGGCTGGGGGAGGAGCCTGGAGGGCGGGCCCGCCCTTCTGCCATCATTGGTCTGCAACGGCTCCCGCCCCACCTCCTCGGAGCGGTGATTGGGCGGTGTCACTGCCGTCAGCCTGTGACTCACGACAACGAATCCCTCGTGGTCACAGCCATTGGCTCGGCAGATGGAGTGAGGATAGTGAGACTTGGGAGTCCAGCCAGTGCTAGGCGCCGCCGCGAATCCGGAGGCGGGGAAGCGCGCGAGCGCGTGACAGCGTGATGGGGCGGGACAGATCACGCTCGGAGCTTCGGCTCTGCGTCACCTTGGTAACGGCGACCCTGCCTTCCGGGGGCCCAACACGCGCCTGCCTGTTGGAACTAGAGTGCCCCTAACCCAGGGAAGAAAATGGTTCAAATGGTTCTAAAGTCTGACGTTAGCTTCCCGTTGTGTACCCTGCATTTGGATCTTTTTTGTTTTACTTTGTTTCTCCTGGCCCAGTAACTAACCTTTAGTAAATCCCTGCGCATGGAAGGTTGAGGATTTTAAATGCGATGTAAACCCTGAAGCACCCCAGAGGCATCTGTGGTTGTCCCCATATTACAGATGAGAAAAAAAGTTTAGAAAAATTCAGGAAACTTTGCAACATCCACCAAGGGAGGGGGCTACTATCCGGAGGGGTTGCCTTAATCCAACCCAGAAGGAACATAAACAAGTCTGGCTACGCTACATGCTACTGAAGACCAGTTTTTTAGACTATCGAAATTAAGTTGCCAACTAGTCCGTCACAAATTATGTTCACCACTTCAAAACGGTGAGCTGAAGCCGCCCCAGGTATGAGCACTGCCATGAGGCCGGACACGCTGTCTTTGCTCCTTTCCAATCTCTCCTCGCCGCTGTGTCCTCGCCGCTGTGTCCTCGCCGCTGTGTTGGTGGGGAGGGGGTAATCCTGTGTGCACTGTGAAAACACCCCTGCCTAAACCGCACTTTTCCCAGTGCAACCTTGCCACCCTGTCCAGTAGCAGTTAGGAGGTGCACTATGGGGTGCAGACTTAAGGGCTTGTCATTAAGAGCACTTGATCTTAGGTAACTACAGTACCTGGCACCAAAGAAACCTTACTAAAAGTTGGTCATAATTTGCTATTTAGAATTCTGCCGCCAAAGATAAGTTATGTAGATCAGAGAGTGCACGGCTTTGTAAGTGTGCATGCGTGTATGATCAAATTAGTCCTTGGGGATTTAGAGCTTTAAACAGATACGGCAGCTCAATTCATTTTATTTCCCTGTATTGAAGAAAGGGTAGGCTCAGAGTGTTGCAGAATCAAGAAGACACCCCATGGAGGCACTCAGAAGTCAGCACCTTTGTTATGCTGTCAGACAGGTAGGAATCAGCAGCCTGGACTTAAAGCAGAAATTTAAGACATGATTTGCAGGTAAAAAGTACAAGAGCTGATAGAGGGTTATTCTATACTGGGTTACCTATGTTTATCATGCATTGTTGGACAGATTAGTTCTCTGCAAGTTTTAGTTAGAGGGGGGTCGTTTTTCATATAGGGGTAAGGTCAGGGGAGTTGGGCCGAGCAAGTGAACATAATCAAGCATGTCCTTGACTGGGCCAGTGTGTTCAGGGTAGAAAGACCTTGAAACAGGCCAGCAAATAAGGTGTCTGTAGGCTATCGTGCTCAGGGCAGAGTTGGGCCAGATTATCTCTGAGTTGCAGCTGGGTTTCTTTCCGGCATCAACTCAGCTGCTCTCATCCTCAGGTCTTGTCGCTGTGAGGGCGCTGTTCTCTTTGGGGGAGCTCTGGCCCCTACCCCAGTGTTGCTTCCTGGCTCCAGTGCAGATCCCTCAGCCTGCTGGCCGGGTTCCTTCATCCTGCTGGTGAAGAATTTCTAGTTTCCAACGCTGACCTTTAGGCCTTCCCCGCGCGGATCCTTGATACAGACTTGTAAGAGATATCGTTGTGGGCTGTAAGGAGGATATATTCACGGAGGATAATGCCAGTGGGCACTAGGTCTTCAGTTTGGACTCCTGCAGGATACTGCTCTGAGATCCAGGCCCTCAGCTGGATTCTTTGATCTCTACTGTGTGGATACTTCTCCTTGAACTCCTCTGCATTTAACTTGAGTAGTCAATATTATAAAATAATTCCATAAATTATGTGTCCTGCATTAAATCTATACCCTGGTGAATTCTGATTGCAAAGGGAACAAAACCTCTACAAACTATTAGCCAAAGTAAATCTCTTCTTTCATTTGCACCTTGAGGTCATAAGGTGAAAGAGATCAGATATATATATATATATATATATATATATATATATATATATATATATACTTTTACTTCTCTCTCATTGCTGAAACAAAATACCTGACATCCAAAGTTAAAGGGGGAAAGGTGTATTTGGCTCACAGTTTGTAGAGGTTTCAGTACATAGTTGTCTGGCTCCAAGGCAGGATGGGATGGAAGAGGAAGAACAGGTTATGGCAGGCAGAAGGTCAAGGCAGGCCAGGCCAGCAAGAGGGACAAGATAAACCTATAACTTCGATACCAGGATTAGTGCGCTGCCAAACCAATCAGTGGGTGGATTTAGTAATCACACACCCTTAATCCTAGCATTGCACCATGAACCAGTCACACACTCTAGATCCAGATACCTCGGAAAAAGCTGCATCCATGACTACATGAGGCTTTGGGGAACATCTAGGCAGAAACCATAACACGTGGCTTCTCTTATATGAGAATCCTAAAGTATAAATACATCGAAGAACAGAATGAAAGGTAACAGGTGATGGGAGACAGACATTTTGTAAATAAGAGGAACAAGAGGTGGAGGGGGGTGAGAAGAAGGAGAGAGGAATGGGACTCTTGAAGAATTAAGATGCATTAACATCACATACCAGTTAAGTTTTTGACATCTTTAATCTTAAACTGATAGATTCATAATTCTGTGGAACATTAATGGTGTTTAAAAGTGGTGTAGTAAGAAATATACTTGGTGTTTGTCCTAACCACCCCCCAACAAAAGGTGCCTAAAGCCTTGAAATTCCCTTTAGGAATGACTTATTATTCACTATGTGTCCATGTAGATGACATCTAAATTTACACTAATGAGATGACAGGGTATACTTAGAATGGGACCATTTATGAGAGAGACAAGAGAGTCGAGGCTTGGTGCATTCACCCCAATAACCAACCTCAGGGAAGAGGCAGTCCAGAAAGGAGGCTCAAGGAAAAGTCCTGAACAAGATCCAGTGAGCTTCCTGCTAGCAGGGTGGTGTGTGGAGCGCCACCTTGTACCCCCCTTATCCTATCTCACTTTTAATGTGACCTTTATAATACTTTTAAGGACATAATAATTGTGTCTTTTAAGTTGTGAGAGGTGTCCTTGCAATTTAACTGGAGTAGGACTCTGGGCTGCATTTGATAAGAAGCACCAGGGGCACAACTGGCAGCTGAGGCGGGGCGCTTGGCTGGGGTGGAGTCCTTCACTTCTGAGACCTGACACTACCTCCAAGTGGGTCACCACTTGGTAGAGCAGGGCCAAAATTAAACTCTGAGGTACCAAGTAGCCATCACTGGACAATTACTTGGTGCGTGGACAAAACTCCACCTTCATCTGGTTGCAGAATTGTTCTGTGCTATGACAGTGTAGCAGAAGCAACTGAGTTTGTTTTTTCCTAAAGGATACGACTAGAGAAGAAGACAGTGTTAGGGTGCTTCTGCTAGAAACAGGCCACAGCACTCCAAGTTAATGAGACCTTTGTGTTTGGTGGCAGTGGGTGCACTTGGAGGCTACACTAATGTAGAAACACATTAATGAACACAGGCCTTTGTCAAGTAAACACAGGCTTTTCCTCATCCAATTTTTTATGTTTTCATTTATTATGAAAAGTTCAACTAAGGAATGCGGTTCTGTTTATATCTGAGCAATCTGTTACTTAAATAAAAATGTCACCATGGGTGCCTTTGTTCTGGCCACAGCTCATGCTAACCCTCGAAGTCCCACCTGCCCCCTTCCTTTCCCTTCCCCTTCTGCAGTGCCCAGTACCTCAGCTGCCCAACCCCTGCCCTTGCTCTCCTGCCCTCCCTCTTTTCTCTCCTGCACTCCCCTCTCTAGTACCAGGGTGTCCAAAGAGCAGTGCAGCAACCCCAGCCTTGCCTCAGCCTCCTTGGAAGCTGAAATTACAAGCATATGCCACTGCATAGGCCACAACTCTTCTTGTTTATATCAAAACAATTTCTCAAGTGTTTTAGAAAAGGTACTTTGTCTTAGACTTTTTTATTCAACACTACTTGTTTAATCTCATGTCCTGCTCATTATAAGGAACAGAGAAATACAAAAAGTTTAAATTTCACCAGTAATTAGAATCTTGTTAATAGTTGAGGTTAGGTTTTATTCATCAAGAACAATTTTCAGACATTTGTTCTGATCTAATGGACTCACTGACTAGTTTGGCAAACAGTTAAAATATGCATTTGTGGGGCTGGGGACACAGCTCAGCAGCATGAGTGCCTGCTTGGCAAGGATAATGTCCAGAGTTCAATCCCTGCTACGAAAAAAAAAAAATTGTAAAGTGATAAAATTAAAGTTTTACAAAAAGCCAGAAAAACAACAAGCAACTTTAATATCAAACTAGATAAAAAAGCAAGGGCACTGAAACAAATAGTATACAAAATTTTATTCAAAGATAATTCAAGAAAGACATGTTTTGGTCACCTTTAAAGTCCGATTAATTGAAGATCTCAGAAAAACTAACCAACCACCACACGTGGCTACTCACAGAAAGCTCTCTTTTCTGTTAATAGCAGCTAAATGTACACACACAGGAAGAGCTCTTAAGACCATGCAAATTCAGTTGAATTCCATACATTCATTATATTCATCAAAAACCTGCGGTTATATTCATGCCAAAGTGTTACCTTAAGAAAAAAATTAAAAACACACCAAAACATGACCGAGATTAAACTAAAGAAAATAATAAATTAAGCATAATTTATATTTTATTTAAAAAAGTTTGGCATCACACATGTTCAAGTGTGTCACACCATTTTCATTCCTCAGAAGTGGCATTTTAAAGTGTTAAGCATTGTTAAATATCAAAAAATACAACTCTGTTTTACAATGTAGTACTGGCATAATTCAAAGTACTGTGCCATTATAAATAGAATAATCAAGTTTCAAACATCTTTTCAAACATGTTTAAGGGAAAGCATATAGACACACATTTATATGCACACAATTTATTATATTCATGTAATCAAAGATATTTAAAAAAACAAACAGTTTTATTCCTCAACTACTTTGTATACTTACGTAGATTTTAATACCTTTTCCAAGATTTTCAGTTCCTGGGTAACACAGATTTTCAAGAGAAGGAATGAAGATAAAATTTAATTTTACAAGGACACTCTTATCCTCCTTCACACGATAATCCAGTCACTCAAGGCTGGTACAAACCAGTCTATAGGAAAGCAACTGTTGGCTGGAGCCGCAGAGCAAGTGCTGCAGTCCAGGTTTCTCAGGAAAATTCAGTCAGCTGCTGCTCATTGCAGAAAAACCCTACACGGTGCTTCTACCAAAAATAATCTTCAGAATCCGAGGCCTAGAAAGGCAGGCAGTCTCGTCCTCTGCCGAGACTGAAAGCGCAGCTGCAAGTGGAGAAGCGCCAGGTTCTCAGTCACTCCAGAAACACCCGCCGAGGTCTGATTCTCATGTGGAAATATGCCAAGAATGTCCTCTAGGCTCATAATGGTTTATCAATTACTGTGACCCCTAGGCAGAGAGATGAAGAGACAAAATGCATCACCGGCAACAGTCTACATCCCTGAGAAAACATTTAATTCTGTAATAGTAAAGCAATATAGCTGAACATATCATGTTTTAGAATCTCTTCCTTATAGTTCAGTAGCACTGTGATTTTAATCTAAATGACAGTGAAAACTCCATTTAGTTTTGAACCAGGATTATTAAATTCAGAACTAGTCTTTGCTGTTTATAATTCCAGGAGGAGGGAAATAATTGTCCTCAGAAAAAAGCAAATTCACTTAATACTCAGTGTGGCAGAAAGAAGCTGAGAGGGGGTAATAGATACGTTCATCATCTTGATGATGGTAACAGAATCGAAATTTGTCTAATAACAAGCCACACTACTCCGGAATGCTGCTGCATATGGTTCTCCTTTGAAGTGTTACATTAGATGACACACAAACATCAAGCAGGATTAATACTAGTTTTTTCTGCATTGTTAACATCAGTTTTTTGTTACAAAAACGTTCTTTAAAAATACCAATACTGTAGAACAATAAAGCCTCGTCTTTCTATATCTATTAAAAAATATTATCATTTCTCTTACTAAGACAACAGACAAAAGTGGGTCTTTTCTAACTCATTGGGATGCTTAAGAAAGAAAAGTCCACACCTCAGGAGGACATGGCCCCTGGGAAGGTGGCACAGGACAGGCAGAGCTAAAGCCTGGCCACGCAGAGCAGCATCTGACTGAAGCATTGTACATTCTTCTCTACTGTGAAGATTAGGGATTTTAACTGCAAAGGACTACAGAATGACAAGAGATCCAGGTGTCTTCTTTTAGAATACATCCAATGAAAAAATTTTTTTTTGCCTTTTTTGAGACAGGAACTCACGATGCAATTTAGTCTGGCCTTGGAGCTCCCTTTGTAGCCCAGGCTGGTCTGAAACTTGCAACAATCCTCCTGCCTCAGCTTCCTGACCAATGTAAATTCTTTAATAATAAGATATAAATGTACTTTGAGAAAATATTTTCTTTTCATAACAAAAAATTTAATGATGACATTTTCTGGACTTTTTTATAAAACAATAAGCAAAGACAACTCTTACCCGCATAGCTTCTCCCTGTGCTCATACAAGAAGACACGACAGTCCACTTATCTGTGGTGGGGTTATAATATTCTACTGATGCCAAGTTACAGGAACCGTCATCCCCTCCAACAACATACAACAGACCATTGACTGCACAAACTCCTAAAAAATGATGCAGAAAGAAAACAAAGTGTTTAAAGCCTTGGATGCACAGAGCCACCTGTACGGGTATAGGGCGGTAGAACAAAAACACCAGGAGTACGGCAACAAGGAACACGGAACCAACTCCTGCATGTGAGTCTCAATTCCACTCTCAAGAGCCTACTGCACAGCGTTTGTGCAGCAGCTGCTTTGCGGATGCATGGTTCCATTTAATCTTAACAATAACCTTACTTTATAGGTTAGAAACTTTTCTGATTTTCATTTTATTAAAAAAATAGAAAATTGAAAGTCAAAGGCAGCTTCCTTAGAGAATTCTTAGGAAAAGATATGTTGTTGGAAGATAAAATATACTTTTCATACTGTTTTATATTCAATGATTACTTATTTTAAGAGAACATTATTTCCAGAATAGCTCACAGTTCTGTGGCTATATGGACACTTCATTTTTTACCTCAAAGTAGCTAATATTGTATGTGCTATTTAATACCCACCCTGACAAACACTATACCTTGGACACTTCCCTAGGTTCATAAATATTACTCTTCACAACCTTTAGCAGTATAGTATTCCATGTATCATGTATGTAATGTTTATTTATATTTTTTTGCTTATACATTTATTTTATTCTTTCCCATAATTTTATTGAAGAACAAATAGCAATGAGACAGTTTCAAATCAAATTAGTAGGGCAGATTCAATATTTAATACACTGCATATTGTTTTCTTAGTGGTTATTTGCTGTGCAAGGTGAAGATATAATATTCTATTTTCAAACACTATTAGAGCAGATCCCTCTATTCATTGAACTAAGAGAATATAGCTGGGTATCTATCTTGACTATTTTGAATATACAGATACAAAATGGTCATTCATTTGTATCCCTTTTTTTTTGCTTAGTTTTGTCATTTAAATATTATAGGTGTATGAATTCAGCAAAATATTCCAAAATAGTTCAGTAGTCCATAATAGTATTGGGTTTTCTGTATGTCTAGCAATGTCAGAAGTTGTTGGCTTGAGTCTTTCACAGCTCAGCATAATAATATGGCTTTACTTCTTATACTTCATTTTTATACTTTTCTGCTGGATGGTTAAGACCAAGTTAAAGCAAGACTTACGTAAAAGAATTGTAGCTTTTGTATCTGACAAGGTCAGTCAAATCCCCTCAGGATTTATCCTGAGACCCTGTACCACAGTTTGTAGATCCTTTGTCAGTGTCAGCCATGTGAACAAGTCATGGCCACTGCTTGACCAACTTGCTCTCTGTGAAAATCTGCAAGAATGTTTTCTCTCCATGTGACTCTCCTTAGGCAATATTTTAATGATTTAATCTCTTTTCACTGTGATACTGTTTTCAGGATTTTTGCTTTTACCAGTAACACAATGAACAAAGACTCCCTCTGCATCATTTTTTGAGTATCAGTGCAATTAATTCTCAGTATAAATTTTTAGAAAAAAAACTGCTTAAAATGCACTTTTTTCTTTTTCTTTGCAAAACCTCTGAGAGTGCGTTACTGCACCTCACTTTTGCATAAAGCATACTTAATGCTCTAATGAAGGTTCGGCACCATTAGGAACTGGAAACCAAGGGCATCAAAGAATCCAGAAGGGTGCTGCTCAGAAGCCAGGTCCATAGTTCTTCAGGGTTTTTGCTAACCTAATTAATGATGTTTGCAGATTTTTTTTAACAAGCTGGAGTCCAAATTTCTCCTCAGCACTTAGAAATGCACTCAAAACATCCTCTCTGTTTCAGTCCCCACTGTCTTCCTATTCTAGTCTTGTCATAGGGAGCGAACTGATACCATTTTAAAATAGTTCAAATACCTGAAAGCAAGAACCAAATACAGTAATGCTGCCACCATGCTCCCCGAAATTGTAGCTGTGTGCCAGCTCAGTGGAGACCCATAGGACTGTGAGAAAAATGCCAGAGACACAGGAATGTCCTGTCGCAGATGATGACACTGGTCTCCACATGCTTCTGAGCACATTAAAGATGTCAGCTCTCTCATTCACAAATCCAAAACATGATTCCTTTCAGACAGATGGGAACTCAAGCACTGCCAGAACAATGCCCTTTCTTAGGTGTTAGAGGGCTCTCGTCTGTCTGTCTGTCTGTCTGTCTGTCTGTCTGTCTGTCTATCAATCTATCTATCTATCTATCTATCTATCTATCTATCTATCTATCTATCTATCTATCTATCTATCTATCTATCTATCTATCTATCTATCTATCTGGCTGCTTTATCACAAGTATGAATGGAAAGCCATTACAGGCTGCTAAGCACTGTCAGGCTGCTTGCAATTCCATTCACATCTTCTCTTCATTGTTTATTTCTTCTGGTGCTGGGAAGTGCACTCAGGACCACCGAGCTATATCGCCAGCCCCTTTCCTTCACTCTTGACGTCATAACTTTTCACTTTCCTCCACTTTCATGTCACAATTTACCACACTTAAGAAAACTTTGGAAAGCAATTTATGTATTGCTTACTAATGCAAATTCCCACCGTTCCATTTAAAACTGAATGCCTGTTCCTCTCCCCTTCCCAGCTTAGCACCTCTCCTTAAGTTTAGGTGGCTGGAGGGCTTTAACCTATACCAAAAACAAAGGACTGGACACATATCCACAGTTTATTTCAGATTATCAGAAATATGGATTGAGGATTACTTTAAAAATACTATTTTAGGGCTGGAGAGATGGCTCAGCGGAATAAGTGCTTCCCTGGCAAGTGCAAGGGCCTGAGTTCAATCCTTGGTTCCGCAAAAAAAAAAAAAAACTATTTTATTAGCCTATATAAAAGTATCAGTAGGATTATATTGTACCTTGAAGTTATAAAAGTAAATTGCATTATTTATTCCTGTTCAGATTTCATTATTTGCCCAGAAAATATAGAATGTATATGTTTAATTGGTTGGGAAAGAAAAAATAAACCAATGACTCCACTTTCATGTTTTCCTAATGATGATCTAATAAAGGTAATTAACTGTTCTACAAATCAAAATATAAAACTTCCCAATGAACTTAGGACAAGTATTTTTGTTAAATCACAACTTTCACAGTTTTTTCAAAAAGCAGATTAATGATAGCTTTCTACACACAGATTTTTCTTCTTCTTCTGGCTAATACAAACTAATTCTCATCTGAAAAAAATGTAGGCTGAGGTAGTAGGATTTCAAGTTTGAGGCCAGCCTGGGCAAACATATGAAATTCTATCTCAAAGAAACCCAAAAACAACAACAACAAAAAAAAACCAGTACACATGTATACAGAAAATAACACACAAACAGAAAATCATTCCAATCTTTACAGAGACACTAGAGAAAGTTCAAATTAGAAGTTCCCTAATCTGGGAAGGCATGTGTATATATCATCCTGATTTTGTGAATTCAAAATGAACTGGTTTCAAGCTCTTAATTCTACTCAGGGTCCGGACTTGGAATTTGTGCCACAGGTTCTACATTTTTTCTTGCTTAGAGGCTTCACCAAATTCAACCAACAGAGTAAGACACAAAGCAAATGTAAGTTCTGCTCCGCTTAAGATAATCCTGTGGTACAACGTACCTAATGCTCCTTCAGGAGCCACACTGAAAGACAAACTTAACACTTGGCGAGGGGTTTATCAGCAAAAACAATCCGTGGCATAGGGTAAGCCAGAGAATCAGCAGGAGCTTAGGTGGCAATCAGGAAATGGCAGTAAGTAGTGGCATTTTTCATGTGGATTTCCCTTCACTGATTCTCAAGGAGAGTCATGCTCCATGTTCTAGTCACATATGGGTCACCCATAGTGATGGTCCCCACAGATTCTAATGGAGCTAAAGTTCCTAACCTCATCCTAACACTAAACAAAGCTCAGCTCATGGTCCATGATGTGTGTGTGTGTGTGTGTGTGTGTGTGTGTGTGTGTGTACAATGATGAGCACAGCACAGCCACACACAATATGGCACAGCCAGGTATATGACAATAAACCACACTGTTACTGATTTGAGCCTTGTTATGGCTTGTATATAGATGTGCCCCTAAGGCCTCATGTAGTCATGGAGCAGCTTCTAGAAGCTGTGATTAATTCTTGATCCATGCTGGGATTGGGGCTGGAGAGATGGCTCAGTAGAATAAGTGCTTGCCTGGCAAGCTCAGTGTACTGAGTTCAATCCCTGGTTCCACCAAAAAAAAAAAAAAAAAAAAAAAGATTAACTTAAAAAAAGGGGGTGGGGAGATAGCTCAGCAGAAAGAGCACCTGCCTGGCAAGCACAGGGTCCTGAGTTCAATCCCTGGTACCACTAAATAAATAAATAAATAAATAAATGTTGAGTGAGCTAAAACACTGTAGGTCTGCTAAGTGAAGTGCTATGATGTTTGCATAATAACCAAACACACTAACAAGGCACTTATCAAAACCCGTTCCAGTCATTAAGTGACAAGTATTGTAGCTAGTTCTCCAATCCTAAAGACATCTGCATTCTGTAAATTATTACTTTTACAATACTGGAGACTGAACATAGGAGTGTTTCACTGAGCCCTTATTAATATTATTTTAAAACAGGGTTTAATTAAATTGCTCAGTCTGGTCTCCTCTTGCCCCAGCTTCCCAACAGCTAGAATTATAGGTGCTTGATACTCTAATGGACTTTTAAAATTTACTGTTGTTACTGCTTTAATTTTTTCAACTAATTTTTCAAAATTAGTAAGAATTTTGTAGAAATTCTGAACTGTATTAATTTAGGGTTACCTCTTTAGGGTTCTTCTCCAGCTTCCAATAGTCAACCAACTTTTACACCTGGTATACACTTTTACCCAACCCAACGAATTCCCTGAGAATTGGAAGCTCTAGTGTGTGACATGATGTAAGTACTCAAAAATGTTTCTGGGAAGAAACATAATCAGTCTGTCCACACTTATTCCTAAACAGAGGTACTAGACTAACATGAAAGGTATGCTATTAGTGGTCAACATTCCCTTCCACGGGTTATTACATAAGCTCCTGCCTTCAGAGAGTTCAAAGTCTTCAAGGAAACCCAGATTAGAAGAAACCAAACAAACAATGTAGATACACAGTGACAGAATGAAAACAACAACATCTGTAAACATTCAGTATCAATGCCACGATCTTAGGTGGCTGGTACCTGCATTTCTCCTGCACATGTTCATGTCGGCAACCTGTCTCCACGTGTTTGTGGTGGGATCATAGACTTCAACGCTTTTGCGGACTAACGGGCCATCATGACCGCCTACAGCATATAACAAGTTGTTTAACACACCCACACCTACAAAACACAACCAGCCAGTGAGCAGAGAACAGGGCCAATGGAGAGAACACAAGGGCTATTCAAATGTCTTATAACTAAAATTTCTGAAATTTTAATTCATAATAAAAAGCATATAAAAGTACACAGTTTAAAATATGGAAATGAACTGACAAAGATCTCAGTAACAACTATTCTTTAAAAAGAAGATTAAATAATAAAAATTACATGCTAGTGAAACAGAGGGAAAAATCCTTTAATACAATCCTTTTGAAAGTGACTTCCACAACAAAAATAACCTAGGGTATTGGAGCACATAGTTTTATAAGAAAGGATCTGGTAAGACTTGATTATTAAGCAAGTTCACAAACAAATGGTAAAAACAAAAAAACTAAATGAAGCAACACACATAATATAAATGAAACCAGCACTTAGTAATTAAATTTCACTCAGCAGAGGTGCAGAAGGGGCCACACCCCACCTGTGTAACTCAGATGTTCAGTTGTGCCACTGAAGCCATCTCCTGCAGCTTGGGCTCTCTCCAGAGACGACGGGGGCCCCTCCTGGTCAGTCTTCCCTGCCATTTTCAGGTCTCACAGCCTGCTGGACCACTTACCTGCCCCACTGCGCCGGGTGCTCATCTCCGCAATGTAGGTCCACTCGTTGGCCGTAGCATTATAGCACTCCACAGTGCTCAGACACTGGCGGGACGCCCCATCATAGCCCCCAACGGCGTACAGCAGTCCTGGCAGCGAGTCACCCAGAAAGCCAGAGTTATAAAGTGCTACTTTTCCAAGTAAGAAAACATCAGTGCATTTTCCTCCACACTAATAGAGCTGGCTCATATTCTTTTTTGCTGTCATTTTTGAGATAGGGTCTTGTGCAGTTCAGGCTGTGCTGCACTCACTATGTAGCCTGAGCTGGCCTCGAACTCACAGCAATCCTCCTGCCTCAGCTGCCTAAGTGCTGGGATTATAGTGGTGCACACCATGCCCAGCTATTTTACAATGAGCTAAAATTGAAAGAAAAAACTGGTGAAAGCTAAGCATGCTAATTCCATGATAAAGACAAACAGCTGCTTTCCCACAGAGGGCTCTTAGATTCTTATAAAATATCCCGAGGCCCTCCGAATGGTGACGGGAGTGTCACATCATATTAAGATGTGAAGCTATTTCTATTTTAATCAGTAACATGACTCATAGAACAGGAAATACATTTGTTGTATCTTAGATAAGAACAGCTGAAAAGGTAACATCATCTTGGAAACAATAATATATCAAAATGATCTTAATAAATTGGAGGAAAGGTGAAATCAAGAGTTAATGTTGGAATGCTACGAAATGTTATTTGGCAATAAAAAGACATGAGGTGCTTCTGGGCTGGGCAGCACAGGTCTGTGTGGCACACAGGAGGCTGAGGCAGAAAGACCTTGAATTTAGGCCCACTCTGGGCTACAAAGTGAGTTCCAGGCCAGCCTGGATTACACAGAAAAACCCTGTCTTATAGAACAAAAACCAAAGGAGACACAAAATACTAACAAACGCTGCAGCATCAGTGGCCCTGAGAACACAATGCTGGATGACTGAAGCCCGTGACAAAGCCCCACATTTTGTGTGATTTCATACTGTATGATTACAGGGAAGGTCCAAAAGCAAGAAAAAGCACAGTGACAGATCAGTGAGGATGGAGGCTGGAAAGAGTGAGGGAACAGCCTCAGGGAGCTGTACTGCTCCGGTAAGGTATGAGAATGTTCCAAAATTAATTATAGACATAGATCCACATGGGGCTATGTTAAATGTATAAACTGCATACATCAGTAAAGTTGTGTACTGTTTTTGTTTTTATTGTTTGAGACAGCATCTCCTAATGAACTAATGTTCAGGCTGACCTTGAACTCAGCAATCTTCCTGTCTCAGCCTCCCAGAGTACTGGTATTTCCATACCCAGATGGAAATCCATGTATTTGCCTAAGCCACTATTTAAAAAAAAAAAAAAAAAAAAAAAAATCACACCAAAGAATATTTATAGCCTTCCTTAAATTCTGTTGGGGAAACAAAATAAGATGCAGATAAATAACTAAGAAACCCATCCATTAAACGTTAAAACCTTCTCCAGCTATAAGACACCATATGTCACCAGATTTCTATCCCAAACAACTGTATCAAGAGTAATGGACCATCTTGTACAGGTCTCTCTCAGACACACACTCACACACATGAGTGAGCATAAAGAGGACAGGAGAGGGAGTGCTATGGCTTGTATCTAGTTGTCCCCCCAAAGCCTCATGCAGTCATGGGGCTGCCTCTAGAGTTTGTGATTAATTTATGATCCAATGCTGGATTTATGGGTGTGAGTGCTACACCGCCCTGGGGTGGGTAATCTGCATTACAATGTAGGACAGGAAAGGGGCTAGCTAGCTGCTACAGCTGCTATGCCTCCCTTTGCTCCACAGTTCCTGTCTTGTGCTGCAAGGAACTGCTGACCTCTGCCATGAGCCAACACTGCCTTGGACTCAGCCAGGTATGGACTGCAACCTCCACTAACTGCAAGCTAAATAAACTTCTTTCCTTAATTCTAGATGCCAGGTATTTTGTTCCAGCAACGAGAAAAGTAACAGAGACAGGGAGGTAAAGGCCTTCAAGGGTAAATTTATATACACAAGTTATTAAGAAGAGGATAATTAAATATTCAGTATTACTACATTTGTAACTAATTTGCTTTCCCACTTAGGAGTTTTTGGTTGACTGTAAGTAAGAACAATGCTCCAGAATCAGGGAGTCACCGGTGTTCCGAAATGCCCACCTGGGAGATGCAGGCACCCACTTCCAGCCATGCCCACTTCACAGCCACACCTACCCGCCACACCCATCCAGCCACACCTACCTCCAACAACGCCCACGCCCACACTGCTTCTCCGAGTGTTCATTGGAGCTACGTGAAACCACTCATTAGACTTTATGTTGTATGCTTCCACAGAAGATAGGCCTAGAATAAAGTACAACACTCTTCATTTACTCCTTTAAGATGCTGAGTTGTCTTTTCACACAGATATTGTTAGGGCAAAGTTCTTCAGGCATCTTACACTGGGCTCAAATTGAAAGAAAACGGTGGAATATAAGCATGCTAATTCCATGATAAAGACAAACAGCTGCTTTCCCACAGAGGGCTCTTATCCAAGCCACAACCACTTATAACCTTGTAAAGCTTGGTAAGGAGACTGGCACTGATGTTAAGACAGAAATTTATACTCAGCACTCTAACACCTCTTAAAGAAATTGTTGCAATATAGACTCTTAACACACCAAATGTGCAACAGGGAATGTAGCTCAGGGGTACAGTGCTTGCCTAACTGGTGTGAAGCTCTGGGTTCCACCCCTGTCACACACACACACACACACACACACACACGTACGCATTCACACACATGCACCTGCACATGCATGTGTGCTATGGGTCCTGATTGTGCTTCAATTTGATAAATGTGACTATAGTGTTACCTATAAGAGAAATGATGGAAAGACAGGAAGGACATTACCTGTACTCCCATCAAAGCCTCCCACCGCATACAGCAATCCGTTTAGCACAGCAGCTCCCAAAGTGCTCCTCCGATCCCGCATGTTAGCCACACTGGTCCACTGGTCCTTCACAGGGTCATAGGAATCCACGGTGCGAACTCTTAAGGAGCCATTAAAGCCACCAACAGCAAAAACAAGCCCAGCCATGTAGACCATCCCTGCAAAAAAGTCACAGCACTTGCTGATGGCTGTGAGAGCCAGCTCCTCCCACTGCCTGCCGACAGCCTCCTGCCTGGTATGTTACTCTCAGGAAATCCTGACTGAATAGGCCCTAAAGATGCTATTCATTTATAAGAACGTATAATCACAAGTGCACAATAATGAATCACAAGTGTGTATAATGAATTAACTGTAGCTGTTTATAGTAACAAAATTAAAAGCAGTTTTAATGTCTAATTAAAAACTAGGGACTTAGGGGTATGGCTCAATGGTAGAATATCACTGAGGAAAACCCCCTTCCAACCTAGAACAAAATGAAACACTGGCAAGGCTTCTGCTCCCCCGGTGATGCTGACTGGATGCAAGTTCAGCCAAGTGCTCACAAGCTACACTCCTGCCCCGAGAGGGGCTCCTCTCGCTCTGCTGGCATAGAAGTTTCCACAAGGCATTGCTAAGTGCTCCCACAGCAGCCCCACTGCTCTGTGACCTTAGAACCTGCTGTGCTAAGGGGGTAGGAATTAGGAGCCAAATTCCAGGAATCTGAACATTTGCAACTGCCTCCTCTGATTAGTTTTGGCTAAATAAGAGCCCATTTGATCAAATATTTATAAACTGGATGCCTAAGTGAAAGTAACTGTGGTTTACAGCTGAGTCATATATATAGAAGTAATGTCCTAAAGAATTCCCCTTCCAACATTTCAGGGAGGGTAATGAAGATAACATACAGCCAATTTGCAACTCTGTCAGCTTCTATCAGAAAATCAGAGAGACATGTAAAGATGCAAACACTGATGCTCTTCTGTTTTTCGAGGGCCCAGAATCACTGTTTAACCACAGAGCTCATCAATCTATGTTTTTCTAACAGACATTCTTCTGGGAGAGAAGCTCTCACAGACCTAGCAGTGCATCAGGCTTACCTGCCCTGCACCTCCGGGAAGGCAGCTCTGCCACCTGGTGCCACCGCTCTTCTTTGAAGTCGTAGCACTCCACGCTTCGGATTGCCTTTGGGGCTTGGCCCCCAACCACCACCATCAGCTGAAAGGGCAGAAATGCAAGTACTTGGGTAAACAACTGTTTCACATTCAGAGATTTAAAATCCCCCACAAAGACACTGGTATGGGGAGTGTCAGGATGGAGATGGTAGGGTAGGCTGAAGGGAAACGGCCCCCTAACTGACATATAATAAACGTCAAACAGGGGCACATGTTAGAACTACAATTCTATTCTCTTGCACATTTAGTCAAAAATAAGAATTTCAGAAACATTTTAGTTTCTGATCCTTCAAGCAAAAGCAGTGTTTAAGCCAGCAGGCAATCAGCACTGGCAAGTCTGCAGTATGTCACAGGGCTTGCTACGAACCAGATCCCAGTTGTGCAGTGACCAGAGATTAGATTTCCAGTCTAGGAGAACAGACAGGCATGAAACATATTATGGGGACGTGCAGTCAAAAAGGACAGTAATTACCAAAAGATGGGAAAAGGCAAAGAATTATCAAATAAGGAGAAACGAGTTGACAAGACAGCAAAAGCTCCTGGATCTCAAGGAAAGAGACTCCCCTGAGCCTCAGGAATAAAACTAACAGGACAAATAAAGGAGTTGTGAGAAATCCTAGTGAACAGACACACACTAGTCTACCGCTGAGAATGAATGCGGTCTACACATCTCCTCAAGTCAGCAGTAGGTGTTGAATGCAAGAAACACAGTAAGAAATGGTCTCAAGAGCTCCTAAGTCCCACTGAAGAAACAGAACCCATGAAGCAACTCAAGAACAAAATTTTAGACTCTACAAGCTGTATGACCAGCATGTGCATTAGCTGCGACTGCTGATCAGAAAATGGAAAGCTCTGTATGTAATTTAGCTTTCGGAGCAGGGGGCATTTTACAAAGGTGGGTGGATTTTTACAAGGTACACATAAGCACTGTCTAGCAACACTGCAAATATAACTATCTCATCAGGACAATATCAAAACTAAAGATGACTTCTCTAGGAAACCATAAAGAATGGCAGGGACTTGAGAAAAGATGTGATGATAACAAGAAAACAGATGTTAAAAAAAAAAAATTAAACAGAACATGAAGTCAGTCACAAACAAAGAGGAGGTTTGCAACTTGAATGACCTCCTTAGAACTACAGAAAGACATACACATAGAAAATATGATTCCTGGATTCCAGCAAACATAGGCTTCTAAAAGAAGTCTATGTTAGTAAGTGGACAGCAGAAAATCTCAGTCTTAAAGTAAGACTGAAGGGGCAGGGCATGTAGCTCAGAGCTATAGTGGTTGCTGTGTTGCTAGGTTCAATCCCCAGCACCATAAAAACACAAAACAACAAAAAACTATAGCTAAAATAGGACTGACCACAAACCAACCATGTAATTTATTTCAAGTCTATCAATCTAGTGCTAAATTCAAATAAAAAGAATTAACAAATAAAATCTATACTTTCCACCACCAAAAGAAAAAAAGTGTTAAACCACAGAACTGGAATACATATCAAGATCAATCTTGTTCTTAGGGATCTGTGTTCAAAACCTCACAATTCTGATAAACAGTTATACAATATTAAGACAGTATTAAGTTAGGGGTGGTGCAGTATACCCATAAGCTGAGCCAGGAAGACTGCTGTGAGTTCAACGCCAGCCTTAACTATACAGTGGGACCCTGTCTCACAAAACTAAAAAAAAAAAAGGGTCTTAGATAATGTATCTGATGAAGATTAAAAAAGACCCTCCCCACAAAAAAACAAAAAACTCAGCTGTGGAAGCAAATACCTGTAATCATAGCAACCTGGAAGGCTGAACCCAGCCTGGGCAACCTGACCCCATATTTAATAGAATAGAGGGCGAATACGTAGCTCAGCACGAAGCCCCTGAGCTCAGTCACCAGGACTGCAATATTTATTTATAGATGTAATGATTTTCAAAGTTTGAAATCTCATGGTTCCCATGCAACAATTCACTTTTGTTCATCAAAATGAGAGTGGAGGGGGACAGAGAACAGTAGTAGTTTTTGTCCTTTAATTACTCAAGAGGGCCAGGAGGATAACTCAGCAGTATAAGCCCCTGCCTGGCAGGAACAAGATCCTGATTTTGATCCCCGATACCAAAAAGTAAGAAGTTACCCAAGAGAGGCAAAATGGGGTGGGACTAGCAACCAGAATTGGGACCACAAAGAATGAACAGCAGGAAGGCAAGAGAGCAGAGAGAAATAAAGGAATTTTGCCGGAGACCAGTGTTGCTGTCACAATTGTTCATAATGCGGGTAAAAGACATCTGGCCTCATTTGAGAAACACAACAACATTCCTAAAGGAAACAGGGAAAAGGGAAATGTAACATTTCAAGGGGTAGGGAGCTAAGCAAATTAAGCAATAATCCTAAAATGTAGGTCAATTCAACTTTGTTCTCTTTATTTTCTTCACCTAATATCAGATTTTAAAATGGCTCCTAAATACTCTATTGGACAATGATAATCTTTAAATTGGAAATTTCAATAGATATACTGAATAGAGATACAGAAAATATGTATCTAGAAATAAGGCAACATTCAGGCCATTGAGGTGCAGCACACCTGGAATCGCAGCACTTAGGAGCTTGAGGCAGGAGGGTCACTGTAAATCTGAGTCCCGTCTGGGCTGCTATACAAGTGAGGTTAAGACTAGCCTACACCATACAGTGAGACCTGCCTAAAAAAAAAAAAAGGAAAAGGAAAAGGGAAAAAATAACAAGGCATCCACAAAAAATTACAGATTCAAGCCGGGCATGGTGGCGCATGCTTATAATCCCAGCACTCGGGAGGCTGAGGCAGGAGGATTGTTGTGAGTTCGAGCCCAGCCTGAGCTACAAAGCGAGCTTAAGGCCAGCCTGAGCTGCATAGTGAGACCCTGTCTCAAAAAGACAAAAAAAAAAAAAAAAAAAAAAAATTACAGATTCAAAAGAGAAAAAGGAGCTAACAAAGTACTGAAGCAAAACATAACAGTTTTTAATTATGCTATCTAAATCCAAGAATACCTTATACAATATTAAAGCCACTGAGACTCCAAAGATATCCAATCTGTATGTGTTTACAAACTGGACCAAATATAAAAAGGATAGTCACTGACATGATAAAAAGCAGAACTTTACAACAATTTCTTCCACACTGCCACAACATTTTGTTCCATTGATTCATCATGATGATGAAGAAATGCTTCACTACCTTGACCACATTTGCAGAAGAAACCAATCTTTGCTTCACCTTTTTCTTGCAATTAATCCTAAAGGTAATTTGTCTAAAACAACTAATGGTGCTGCTAGAAAATGTTCACAAGTGCCTTTACATCAAGAAGGTTCCCACCATGTCAGGACACCAGCCATCCACGGTGTGCCAACCCCTCCCCTGGCCACCCTGACACGGCAGGGGACAGCACCTTTGTGTCTGCACGCCCACTGCAAAACAGCGCCAAAGAACTGAGAAATCTGGAAGCATAATGCACTGGCAAAACCCAGAAACCCAACTTTAAAAATATATAATAGGATTTTACCACAAACTCTTCAGGGAATTTGCAAAAGTGATGTATTTATTCCAGAAATAAGAAATGAAGTCCTTTTATCTAACTCTCTGTGGCACAGCTAAAAGTAGTAAAGCTAAAGATATTGGAAAAGGGACAAGATGTGATTTTCCCACCCCAAAACAGCATATTTAAAAAACAGAAGGATGTTGTAAGATTAGCATGAAGTAAATGGCACCTTTAGTTATATGGTCAATACTCTAAATACTTTGTATAAATTGTTCATTTGGAAGGAACAAAAAGTGACACCAAATAATATGGACTAATATGAAGCAATGAAGACACAAAGATGGCTACTTAAAAAGCAGATACAGGAGGTATGTGGAAAATGTAAACACTCATAGAATCAGCAGACTGAGACGACAGGCATACTAAGGTGTGAGGGACTAGCTCGTGTACTTACTGAGCCACTTACAATTTTGGAAAAATCTTGGAGAACTGAGGAGAGATCAGAAAATTTTAAAAAGGCAAATACCAATTTTCAAAACAGGATAGGAAGTGAATGGCTTGTGAATACCTTCTATTAAATGACAACAGTTCTCAGTAAAAAAAAAAAAAAAAAAAAAAAAAAAAAAGCCAATTTTTGAGAAAAGCATTTAAATTTCTAGGGGGCCAATAAAATGATGAGTAACATGAACGAGGATATAAAAAATCATGCCAAATTTAAATCCTTCTGATCCTCAGTTTCATCAAATGTTATACATCAAATTACTGGAATTAGATAATAGTCATAGAGACAGGAAATATGTACAGTGGACTGTATTCCCGCATGGGTCTTTCTAGTGCAGCGTCACTAGGGAGAAAGCTGAGGTCTATTTTAAAGTATGTACTACTGATCTACAAGGGTAAAAAGCAATCCTAAGAACTGACATTAACAATGGGTTTACAAAAAAATTCAGAAATTAAATATGTAGACTCCAAAAATAAAACTTAGAACACAATAAATGCATTAAAGTGAAAGGATTTAAAAGATAATTTAAAGGAAAGGACAGTAATAACTAAAGAATGATATAAGAAAGTGATGATAACAGACTAATTATTTCTTAATGAAGCAATGTCTAAACACATACAAGTTAAAAATAAACCAAATGAAAGCATTATGAATCATTTTGATCACAGCATATATAAAATGGTGCTGGTAGTATTGGTCTTCCAGTTTTGTAAAGATACAAATAGGCCATAAAGAATTTGCAAATGCTAAAAAATGATGGATTACTTTATAAGAAAAACCAAATAATATAAATGGCTGAAACAAAAAACATAGTTAGAATATGAACTTCACAGAGGAAAAAATGTACCCTGGAGAGATGAAAGAGAAATACAGGCTGGAATGGAGATACAGGAAGTGCTGGGAATATATGCATAGAACGCCGCAAGGGACAGGAAGCCTGGACCCTATGTTATCATCCTCAATATAAATGCACCATTCTAGAAACTACTGGACTTCCAGTCACATAGCCACCTTGCTTGGAGACAAATGTTTTTGCCTGGTGTGATTTCCCTTTTTGACTAAATTAGCGCTTTCTACTATGACCTGAGCTGGTAAAACCAATAAGGTCGCTCACCAGCTATCTTCTATTTCAGAAAAGTGACAGCATGCAGTTTTGTTTTGGTTTTGGTACTAGGAATTGAAGGCTGGACCTCATGCTTGCCAGGCAGGCTCTGTGCCACTGACTAAATCCCCAGGCCAGCATGCAGTTTAAGAAGATTAAATGAACCAAACAATCCTCACCTTTAACATAGAAAATCAAGAAAGATTACATCATATATTCATAACAATGCATTCTTAGGTACACTGCATTTTGTAAGATAACAATAAAGCATGGAAATTCAGACAAGTAAAAATCTTGACATTTAGCTCCCTGTGGCCTTCAGACGAGGCAGTGACAACGATATGCACCAGGCTTTACCTTGGGAAGGTTCATGGGTGTCCTCAGCCTTGTCCGGACACTCTTCATTAATATCCGCTGCTCTGTTGGCAGCAAGTGATACTTCATAGCTTCAATCAGGTAATCTTTGCAAGCACTGCTGTTCTTGACCAATGCCTCTTCTTCAACCCTCTGAAAGAGGGCAGACACATTCAATGTGGGGAAAGCTATTCCATCATAAAAATGCCAAAGAAACAGAAGCAAACGAAGAAAAAAAGCAGTGACTATCCTCTCTAGATCAATCTTTACTTCTCCTCAGGCATCTGGCCTACAGCGAGAGCTACAGTATCTGAATATGAATGAGAAGAACTGCAATGCAAATTATAAACTTCAATGCAAGCTACAGACTATGGAGAGCTCTTTTCAGTTTTAAACAACAAGTTAAATAGTTCTAAAAATTAACAAAATTTAGATAGTCCTTCAAATGGGAGAAGCATTACCAGGTTGATATGTTTTTCAAACACAAAAGTAGAGGATAAAATATCTGAAAAAAGATTCACAATACTTTACAACAATCTGCCCATTCCATAAGTATATATTATCCTATTTTAGACCTCAACTATAGGACAGAATTTTTGTTCATTATTTTTCCCAACACCAGGAGACTAATGATTATATCAAATAATTAGGTGGTGAGAAATCCTAAATGGCTCAGTCTGTTGGTGGTCAGGAGAACTATTTAGGATTAATCCACAATCTCATAGTGACCTAGCAGTTTGTTTTTCAAAAAGATTCTTTTTGTGGGGAGGAGTACCAGGGATTGAACTCAGGATACAGCGCACTTGCCAGGCAGGAAAAAAACAAAGTATTTGTTTGTTTTTCTTATTTAAAAGGCTCGTGCCCAGTTGCTCCAGGAGGCCACTAACTCGGGATCCTCCAGCCTTAACCGCCTGAGGGGCGGAGATCATGGCTGCGCCACTATCCCTGACTCGATCTGGTTTCAATCACAGCAGCAATGCTGAGATGTGCCTGGAAGGAAGATAAGCAAAAAGGGCACATTTTAAACTGCTCAGGACCAGTAAAGAATCATTTACTTCTCACACTTTTTTTTTTTAGTTTAGAAATGAAACCAAATACAATTCACTGTGTCATTATTTTTTGGGTTGAATTTTTTTTTTTTTTTTTTAAGGGGAGGCTTTTTATTTTTCGTGCCAAGGATGGAATCCAGGGCTTCCAGCTTGCTAGGCAAGCATTCTACTGCTGAGCCAAATCTCCAGGCCCCACTGTGATATTATTAAATAGAATTAAATAGCATTTGGGATAAAAAGATATTTTTCTTTTCTTTTCTTCGTGGTACTGGGGGTTGAACTTGGGGTCTTGCTGGGCAAATGCTCCAGCTACATTTTATTTTGAGGCAGGGTACCGCTACCTTTTCCAGGCTGGCCTCCTCAGTAGCTGGGATCACAGATATGAGCCACCAAGCCCCTCTCTAAATTAAGTTTTATTGTTTTACTTCTGTGGTACTAGGACTAATCCTGGGACTCACCTCAGGCTAGCCAACCACGCTACCTCTGAGCCATGTCCCCAGTCCGTTAGATGTTTTATGTTTTTTGTTGTTCTTTTTTTGCTTTGTAGTGCATGAGATCAAACACCGAACCTTGTGCATATTAGGCAAGAAGGTGACCTGTGAGCCACAGCCTCAGGCCCTTAGTCAAACTGAAATTCCCACCCTCCTAGGGACTCCAAAGAGGCTCTCAAAAGAAACAGCAAAGAAGATGCCCAGTGCTGACCGGAGCCACAGGCACACTGAACAGCCACCAACACCGCCTCGTAGCACTCCAGCTCAGCATTCCCTTGTCCCAATCCTAACTAGGGGTGCAAGTGAAGCCTAAGTCTGGAGAATGGTCTACCACAGAGTAGCAATGGTGCTATGCTCCCTACCCTCTTTCCTGCCCTCCATGGCTGTGAATGGTGTGGCTCCTTGCTCCCTGTGACGGGGATCCATGCACTGCCACACAGGGGCACTATGCTGCACATCCGCATGTTCTGTGCATGCTTACCTGAACTAAATACTCCCGAGGAAGCAGAGGTAAGCGGACGTGTTCCATCAGCCGGGCCATGAACTCCTGTCGCACATCCTTGTCATGGTTCACCCACGCTATCACTGCTTCAAATACCTTGCAAAAATATGAAGAGAGGAAAAAGAACTCATGAGCTATGTGCAAAGCATCTAGATAAAGCAGGACATGGCTCTCGTGCACATGCTCAAATCTAATCTAGGCTTCAGGGCTTTTCAAACTCCTGACTTGCAACACCTTCAGAAATCCATTTGCATGAAATAAACCAGACCCATGGCGGGGGAAGAGCGAGGGGGGCAGCACCATGCCCTGCTCTTCCGCAGCCAAATTGCAGACAAATCCCCATGGCACCTCCAGCAGCCGCAGAGGCAGGCTGTTTGGTGTGCGCTGGACTCCACAAGTGCTCGTGTCTACAGTCTCCTTCAGGTTCCAGACCAAAGGTGAAAAATGGCTCATCGTGCCCAGCTGATGGACAATAAACTTCTTATGGCCTTTGCCTCCTATACAACAATTATTCTTACAAAAATGTTTATGAGTACTGTAACTGCTTTCTTTAGACTAACAAAGAAGGTTTTTGCCAACCCAGAAGATGCTGCAAACTTTGGCAAAGAAGATGCCAAGAAGTATCTTCGAACAGATGCGAGCGTGGAATGCGTTCGAAGAACCCATCTGAATGACCTGGAAAATATCGCGCCATCTGTTGGTATTGGCCTTCTGTATTCCCTGAGCGGTCCAGACCTCTCCACAGCCCTCCTGCACTTCAGAATCTTTGTTGGAGCTCGGATCTACCACACAGTGGCTTATCTGCTGCCACTTTCTCAGCCAAACAGGGGTCTGGCTTTCTTTGTTGGATATGGAGTTACTTTCTCAATGGCTTATAGCTTGCTGAGGAATAGATTATATCTGTAAAGGGCATCATATCCTGTGTCATGCAGCTGGGTTTTAAGTTTCCTTCTTTCAGCACACAGTATAATGAATATTTTGGAGAATTTAGGGAGGAGGAGAATAGGGAAATTGAGAATTTGGGGGAAGATCCATTTTCATTGACATCCTTTATTTTTGTTTTTCGCTTGTACTAGGAAATTTACATAATATTAAGTCTTTTGTCTGATTCTTAAGTACTTCATTGTGAATTTTTGTTATGTTATAATTTGTAACATTTAATGTTTCATGGTGAGTCTATAAAAAAATGATTTCATGCCTGAGAAACATGTTTCAATACTGCTCAAATAGGTTTAGGAAATAAAGACTTTAACGAATGAAACAAATAAATAAACAATTTCCCCCAGACCCACATGTGTAAACACTGTATTGTCTCACTAGTATGAGGAAACTGAACATATAAATAAAATCCAAAATGCACAACAGATATTGTGAACAGTGAAGAAACTGTTAAAAAGAAACAACAAACTGTGATGGGGAAAGGGGAAAGGAAGAAAGGGTAAAAGAAAAATATATTTATATACAAGACAGTTAAGATAATTATGCAGCCTATATCTTAGTTCACTGAAAAGAAAGGTTTGTGCTAGTATTATCTGGAGAAGATATGCCTATTTTATGTACTCTGAAGAGCTACTATGAAGACAGTAGTATGCAGTGCATTAATTATTGTTCATTTTCCTATTAACCTGCTTCGAAACTGTTTTATTGTTATTTTTATTTTTTTCTCTTTAAAATAACAAAAGCCAATTGTTTCTTTCTCAGGTTTTAAATGTGGAATTTAGTAAGGCCTTTTGCATGCTTAAGAAGTACTTTTCATTTCATATGTACTAAGCATTTTATCAATTATGTTATTTACTCCTACTCAACATGAACGCTATAGTAATACAGTTATATATGGTCTGTTTCACTGCCTTTCTGAATTGAATCTAGTTCATTTATACATGTTTAAATTTCAAGTTCTTTATGAATAAAAATCACTCAGAATAATAAAGCAGACTATGGGCTGGGGCGATAGCTCGGTGTTTTAATTGCCTGCCAAGTGCAAGGACTCAGGTTCAATCCCTGGTACTTCATGTCGTGCCAGCCCCAGAACCCTGGCAAACATGCAAACCATGGAGGGCATGGTGGCATGTGCCTATAATCCCAGCTCTAGGAGGCTGAGACAAGAGGATCACTACAAGTCTAAACTGCATAAGTGAGATCCTGTACCAAATAAATAAGAGATTAAAAAAATAACGCAGAATAATACTCTTTGGTACAAATCATGCGCTCTTATAAATTTTGAACTTTTCTGTAAGTCTGCAAATGTTGGGTCACATACACATAAATTGAGGATCTAGGGAACAGGTCAACACTGCTCTGTACCAAAATGTAGTATTCTGAGCTTATTTGCAAACTAAATAACAAGGGCATTGCTGCTTATAAGGTTATCTCTAAAAGAAAGCTAATGAACCAGTATGAAGACAGTGTTTTGCTAAACAATTTCCCATAGACTGATGAATGTGTTATCTGATGATCTTTAAAAGGTTACAGAATATGTATGAGAATATGCAAATGGATTACTGAGAGCAAAAATAGGTTACTTTGATATAGTCTTAAGAGCAAGAAACTAAAAATAATGCACATTATAATCATCATGCCTCTCTAATTCTGTCAACAAGTACTCAAGTGCCAGCTGATAGATGAAAAAGAAGTCAATGGACAGTCTATCCCTGAATCCGCCGTTTCTCAGTTCTGTCCTCTCCCCAGCCCCACTTCTACTATCCCACAGCAGATCTCACTGATGGATGAATGCACCACTTTCCTACAAGGACCGCATTCACTCTGCGCTGGTTCCCCGGGCTCAGCACCAAAGCCAGTCTCCACTGGTTGCCTATGGAGTCACACCTCACACCACCTAGGACCTTATTCATTACCTCCACCCAGACCTAAGCTGCCCCTGCAGGCAGCACAGCGCCACAGAGTGACGGCCAAAGCTGGGTTGCAGGCGTCTTCCAGCTTTTACCTGAGGCTCTTGAGATGCTCCCCTGGGCAAGCCAATGTCATTCATGTATGAAGTCTGATTACTAAAACCACTATGCTATGAAAACCTAAGGAAGTTACAGGGAATGAAGAAGAGAGACAGAACATGAAGAAAGAGGAAAAACAAGCCCTCAGAAGCCACAGAGCTCACACCCAGAGTGAGGGTCCCCAGAACCAGGCAGATACCCTCAGGTACTTGGGCCACTCCAGCGGAAGCTCAGGCCGTGGGGCAGAACATCCACACCACATCTGCGCGAATGCAGACTGTAACACTGTGGGCTTACTGACATGGTACTGCTACATTTGGGTAGCCTGCTAGACAGCAGGGAAAGCCAGAACAGCCCTCAAGATAGTTCTCTAATGTAGGCTTACTGTATTCTCTTCTTGCTTAAAACCCCTAAAATACAATAAAGCTAATCACTGCAATAAATTTACTTTTGTTTAACACAGCTGAGAAGGTATTTTATGATATCATTGTCCCATTTCATCTCCTGCCATTCTGTCAAGCCTACTCTAAACTTCAATCATATGTAAGCAAATTGAATACAATTTTTACATATTTTTTTATTTTTATTTTTGGTGGAAGTAGGGATTGAATGCAAAGAGCACTGAGCTACATTCCCACTCATCCCTTTTAAGAGACAGGCCCAGGCTGGCCTTGACCTCCCAGGCCTGAGAGGCTGAGGTTCCAGGTGCACAACACCACCACAGGCCATGCTACCTCTTCCTGGAATGCTCTTTCCACTGCCACCTAGCTCTCTTACAAAGTCAAGCTCTTTCTTTGTGGGGCTACAGACTAAAACAGGGACATTCCCACTGACTGACAGCCCCAGCCCTTATTTTTTATTTTGGGACAGGGTCTTGCTAAGAGATTTACCCAAACTTAGCTTGTCTTGCAGTCCTCCTGCATCGGCCTCCCAGAGAACTTAGATTACAGGCCTTGTGCCACTATGTGCAGCTTCAAACTTATTTTTAAAGACTTGACTCATACATCTGAAGCTCACCTACCATTCCCAGCAAAATTAAATGCTTTTACGATATTTTTTACAGTATTTTTTTGTTTTTGAGACAGGATATCTCTTATAATCTATATAATTCAACTCATAATCTACCTACCTCAGTCTCTCCTAAGTACTTAATTATAGACATGTTCCACTACACCCAGTTTCCTTCATAGGATTCTGTGTCATCCATTTATTCCACCAGTCTATTTACAAGTAAGCACATTTATTTGTTAATCTTCTCGTATGTCGGACCTCAGGATGCCTGCACGAGGCAGTGTGCATATACTGAGCCTAAGTGGTCACACCAATCCTCCTGTGCTCTGACATACTAACCTTACATATCTCACAGGTGGTTTCACATAGTTTTTCATACTGCAATCATCATGGTAAGTATATCGTTTTATTCCCAGGTGCAATGACTGTCCTCAGAAACACATTTAGTTTACATAGCCTTAAATGCAAACTACATCAAAGAGAAACTCAAGTTTCACTTCTTATAAGCACGGTGCTTTGTGTTCTAATTCTCTGGCACTACAATTTGCCCTCCCCTAAAAAATAACCAGAACTTAAAAGAAGCTTCTTTCTCCAATTACATGAAAATTGCAGCCCAAAATGTGAAGAGACAGCTGGGGGTGTGGGGCAAGGCCAGGAGGAGAGAGAGGATGCACACCCACTGGTAAGGTAAGGTCTGTGTCTCAGGAAACTAAACTGAATGAAGATGACAACCAAGGACATTCATTCTAGACCTGGCAGAACTCTGCCCCCTGGGAAGCTCCTTTCCCCTCATAAGAGACTGAAATTACACTAGTGAGAGTCATTCTTTAGGTCAAAGTCATATATATCTAGCTGTAGGAAGAAACTCATTTCCCAAAAGGAACTGATTTCTGAAACTTTAATGTACACAAATTAAAGCTCTTGGTGTAGAAGAAGGTACAAAATTCTATGCCTAGCAGTGTAGGGAACTTGGCAAGAAGTGGACTTACATAACTAACGATCAACTAGCCGTGTTTCTTAACTTTCAGATCAAAGATCACTGGCTGTCACTATGCAATAGGATCATACATTTATAAAATAGATTGAAATAAAGGGGGCAAAAGACAGTGTCACTGCATAATGGGAAATGCACCACACACTTACCTTCTCTTCTGAGGAAATGGTAAGTTTATCACTGGAGATTAAGCTGCACACTTGTTCAATGCCAAGGTTGAGAAATTCTTCACTAAGTACAACATCAGCAAAGTGTTGCTCTATTTGGGAATTAGACAAAGAATTTGTTAACACCCAGAGCTTGCTCTCATAGTTTCAAATTGCTGAAAAAGGAATGTTTCTTAACTAAATCTGAGAACAAGAACAGTAGCTGCACCTCCCCTGAGCAAGAACTCATCTCAACGAACTCAGAGGGGCCGGGGAAAGGGTCCCGAGGGATCTGCTGACACTGCAAGAACTCAACAGGCAGGAAGGCTGAGAAGAAGGACTGTCACTCAGGGAATCACTGCTGGGTGACCTGGTTCATTTTATTCCTCACATGGCAAAGACACAACCAGTGTCTATAAAAATCCTTTGATCAAAGAACTGTGCCTTCTAGATAATAAGGCTTCAGTCAGTGAAGACTCAGGACATAGGAGAGCCTGTACTGTAACATCATGGAACTCAGTTGTGCCCCAAATTTTCTGATCAAGGAGATTATGGAGCCATAGAGGAAGGCAATTGATGATATACAGTGTGCCTGGGGAGTCACGTGGAGAGAAAACTTTCTCTCAGGCTCTCACAGAGAGCAAACTGGTCAAGCAATGGCCATGACTCATGCACATGGCTGACACTGACAAAGGATCTACAGAGTGAGGTACAAGATTACAGGATAAACCCTGAGGGGACTTAACTGACCTCATTAGATACAAAAGCTACATTTTTTTGTTATATGGGTCTTGCTTTATCTCAGTCTTAATCATCCAGCAGAAAAGTATAAAAATGAGGTATTTAAAGTGGAGCCATAATAATAAGTTGAGCTATAAATGGCTCTAGTCAACAGCTTCTTCAGATAACCCACTATTATTGTGGACTGTTGACTGTGTTTGATTGTGTCACCAAGTTCAGGCACCTATAATGGTTTAATGGCAATGGAGTGCCCATCTTTGACAGGTCTAGACAAAAAAAGGGGGATACAAAGGAAAAACCATGATGTGTTTGTATACACAGTACAGTTAGGATAAATATGCAGTACTTCTGCATAATTCTATGAGAAGCAAGATTTGCACTAATAGTGTTTGGACAGGATATTATGTCGGCTTCTAGTACTATAGACAACCATTAGGAAGATAACAAGGTACAAAGTATTAATTATTGAAACTGTGCTATAATTCAGCTTTAAAAAAATAAGTATACAGCTACAGTCTCTTAATTCACTGATTAGAGACATCTGCTCTAATAGTGTCTGTAAGTAGGATATCATATATGCAGCTTGTATGACAACAAACCATTATGAACACAATTTGCAATGTATTATTGAATCTGTCCTGTTAATTTGATTTGAAACTGTCTCATTGCTATTTGTTCTTCAATAATTTTTTTAAAGATAATAAGGCTTCAATAATTCAGTGCTTATTAGTATTGTGATCCCTAAGTTCTAAACTAAAAATCTGCTAGAAAAGGTAAGTTTCTTATAGGTCTTCACAATTAACCACATTAAATAGTAGTTTTTAAAAAGACTTTTCTGAGATGAAATAAACAATTCATTTCAAATAGGTACTTCAAAATATCATAAAAATTATCAGTTGGCTTCTTCCTCAGAACAATTGAACAGTACAATCTATATTATCACAAATGTCACTATTCACATTCCAAAAGGCTCATTACACTTTGAAAAATAATCAGTGCCAGAGTAAGTACTAAATTACTAGACTCACAAAAAATCCAACATATAGATAGACAGTGTCTATATATATAGATAGATAGATAGATAGATAGATAGATACTATATCTATATATAGACACTTGAAATTTTAGATAAGCAAGGTATTACAGTGAAATAAATATAAAAATGAAGACAAAATGAAAAATAATGAAAAGCAAAAATAAATCAATGGAACATTTTTGTTGTTATTTGAAAGTATTTATGTAGAACAGGTAAAGAAAGGGGTTCAGGGTTCACCATTTTGTCTCAGCAATGAGAAAACTAAGACAACAAGAAATGCTCAGGTACTTAGACACATACATATTTTAAAATTATTTCCAAACTCACACTTTCTATACGAATAAGACTTTTTCTTCCTTCCTCCCCTCCCTGCCTTAGGGGTTGAAACCAGGACCTTCATATTGAACAATAACCCAACTATTCTTATTTTTATTTTAAGACAAGATCTCACTAAATTGCTAAGCTGCCTAGGCTGGGCTTGAACTTATAATACTCCTGGCTCAGCCTCTCAGAGTACGAACATTTTAGGCGTGTGTCACCATGCCCAGCTGCTCTGTCAAAAAAATCTTTGGTACAGTATCTAACATTTACACCCCATACTGGGTTTTCTTTGGAAATAGTAAAGTGGCACAGAATATGTGATGTGTTACTAAATATGGAGGGCACCACGTGGCAACATCTCATAGTAGTTTACTGAAGGCCTCCCTTCCCTTCCCTTCCCTTCCTAACTATGCCTGATGTGCTAGACTCAGTAGTAAAGACTCTAACAGGACTATTACCTGGAGCACACATCCCAGGGACCAGCATGCCAGGCAGCAAGGAAGTACCAGGAACCTAGCAGAACCGTGCTAAGGCCCGAGCACAGACACACAGTGTCACTCTGAAGTCTGGCTCTACGGTTTTGACCTATGAATAATCTTGATTTAATGTTATCTAAAGAGTATCTATGCTCAAGCAAGATCCCAAACACATGATTTATGAGGCCTGACCTCCATCCCACAAATCCCCACAGTCAGCCACCTATAGGCCGCTGGCACTAGCATACACAACCCTCACCGTCTCCACATGGCTGAGGGCTGACACTACCAATCGGATCCCTGATGCCTGGCTTGCAGGTACCCTCGCCTCCTGCCAACCAGGCCTGTCCCGTGTGATCCTGTGAACCTCACTCAGCAGCAAACCAGAAACACTAAAAAAGAGGATCTAAACCTTCTACAGTATGTTTTAAAGCAACTATCATTTCTCTTTCTTCTTTATAACCCCTGTACTACAGGGGGAAAAAAATTCAGTGAAAAATAGTTTACTGATTTAAGCTTTTGGTAAGTACCACAGGAAATTGAGATTAGAGGGTGAATTATTAACTAATGAAAGATTTCTTAAGAACCACCTAAGATATATTTAAGCAATGTACTAATTACAGCATATCTAAATAATATACTAGCAAGCTCTTCCATAAATAGGATGTGCACACATTACTATCTTCCTAACGACGGCTCCCGTTATGCCCATACCACAATTCTGCTTTTGTGTCAAACCATCCGGCTTTTTGATTCTGCACTAGAACAGAAACACTATGAAAACTCCAGACCCATGGCCCACAGTGAGACTCACGATCAAGAGAAAGCATTACGTGCTAGTGTACACACACCCACACACAAAGAAAGGAAAGGTGACTTTGCGTGCTACTGTATACAGTAGTATACACACACCCACATGCAAAGGAACAGGTATCATCACATGAATCTCTCTGCCACGGTTTATACAATGTAGGTTTAGGCCTCAGAATGATTTGGGATCATATTATCCTGAAGGAAAATACTTATCCTTCAGGGCAAGAGAAGTTGTACAGTTATTAAGGAAACAAATCCAAAACACATGCCTGTAGAGAGCCACTTGCTTAAATCTCTCATCATTTTTGTTGTTGTTGTTTGTTTATGTATTTGGTTATTGCAGAGTCTTGCTACACAGCTCGGACTTGTGATCCTCCGTTTTCAGCCTTCTTAGCACTGGGACTACAGGCATGTGTCACTATGCCCAGACTCTGACCAGCTCAGTGTGCCCGGGGGCAGGGCTGGTGCAGCCTGTGGTACCAGGGATCAAACTGTGATCCCTGCACTTGCTAAGCCTGCCTAAGTAGGCACTTTAGTCTGCTGAGCTACCTCTCCAGCCCCTCTTATTCTGTTCCTAATCCTGTAGCTTTGTAGGTCAGGGCAGTGGTGCCACCTGCTCTTCTCCTGCTGATCAGGACTGCTTTGGCTATTCTGGTCTCTTCTGGTTCTGTAGGAGTTTTAGGACTGTTTGCTTTAGTTCTCTGAGGAATGCTACACCTGTAGTGATCACTATAGTGAGTACACTATACCTGTAAATAGTTTTGGAAATGTAGCTATTTTAACATTATTGGTTCAATCTATCTTGGAACAAGGGGTATTTTTCTGTTTTTCATATCAACTTCAATATCATTTTCCAGAATACTGCATATTTATTAAATGTCTTTTACTTACTTGGTCAGGTTAAGTACTAAGTGTTTAAATTTTCTGGATGCTAATGTGAAGGTCGTCTGTGGCCATACCACCTGGAATGCGCCCAATCTTGTCTAATGTGAAAGGCATTGTTTCCTTAATTTCTTGGCAAGTTCATTATTAAAATACAGGAATGCTACCGATTTTTTTGTGTTTTGTACCTGTAACTCTACTAAATCTGGTTATTAATTCTAGGAGTCCTATGGTAGAAATTTTTGGGTCTTCTATGTAAAAGATGATGTCATCTATAAATAATGATAATTTTATTTTATTTTATTTTTTTTTTGTCTTTTTTGAGACAGGGTCTCATTATGCAGTTCAGGCTGGCCTTAAGCTCACTTTGTAGCTCAGGCTGGTCTCGAACTCACAACAATCCTCCTGCCTCAGCCTCCCGAGTGCTGGGATTACAGGCCTGCGCCACCACGGCGATAATTTTAATCTTCCTTTCATCTACATTATCTTCTCTACTTTTTTCTCTAGCCTAACTATTCTGGCTAATGTTTTGAGAACTACACTGAACAGAGGTGGTGGTAGTGGGTTGGCCCCTTATTTTCCTGTTCCTGGAATGAACTACTTTTCCCCTTTTAATATAACATTGACTGTGGATTTGTCATAAATATTTTTTTATCAGCCTGAGATAATATCTTCCATACTTATTTTCTTCCAGCTTTTTACCATGAAAGTATTTGGGATCTTGTCAAAAGTTTGCCTGTTTGCTTGTTTTTGTTTTGTTTCTTTTATGAGACAGGGTGTAGCCCAAGCTGGCCTTGGACTCCCAGTGATTCTCCTGGCTCAGCCTCCCAAGTGGTGAGATTATAGTAAACATGCCATTAGGCCTGGCTTGTCAAAGGCCCTTTTTCATGCCAACCACAATGATCTCTCCTTGCTTTTATGTGATGTACTACATGTACTGATTTGCATATGCTGAACTGTCCTTACATCTTGAGATAAGGCCTACTTGGTCATGTTATATGATCTCCTTGATAATTTGTTGCATCTTGTTTGCTAGTAATGCCTTGAGCACTTTTGTGTCTATTTTTTTTTTTTTATTATTATTATTATGTTTTTAGAGACAGGGTCTCACTATGTAGTTCTGGCTAGCCTTACAGTCACTATGTAGCCTAAACTGGATTCAAATTCATGGATCACCTCCTGCCTCAGACTCCTGAATGCTGGGATTACAGGCATATCTGTGTTTATTATAGAGATTATAGTTCTCTTCTTTGGTTGACTTTTTGATTTTGAAATCAGAAAATGCTAGTTTCCAGGACAGACTTCAGGAGCATTCCCTCCCTTTCAATGTTATTAAAGACCACTTTGGGACCTACGATTTTTTGCTGGTAGGTTTTTTTTCCCCCCTTCAATCTCACTGGACAATATTGGAATATTCAGTGTTTTAGCTATGCTTTTTTGGTTCCATTTTCATAATTCTCTATTCACCTTGTGAGACTACAGATTCTCAAAGTACTTACTAATAATCTGGGTTTCAGTAGAGACCGTTGTGATTTCATCTTTTTCATTCTAACTGCGCTGATTCAGGTCTCTTCTTTGCTGGGGAGGAGGTAAGATTTGCTATTTGTTGTTCTTTCAAAGACCATTTCATTCATTGATTCATTAATTGTTGTTGTTCCTCTTCCTCCTCCTCCTCTTCTTCTTGTGTCAATTTCATTAATTTCTGCTCCATCCTTTATATCCTTCCTTGTAGTAGCTTCGGATCATTCTTGTTTTTGTTAAATCTTGAGGTGCACCATTATTTATATTTAGACTGCTTTTCTGATGTGGGCATTCAGAGCCATAAACATTCCTCTTAGGACTGCTCTGTGTTCTCTAAGTTCTTAGGTGTTGTACTGACATCATTTGATTCTAGAAACTGTCTAGTTTCTTTCCTGATTTCTTCTGTGACCCACTGATTACATATACTCAAAGAAATCTTATGGTTTCTTTTGCCACTGATTTAACATTTCCCAAGCAATGACCCGCTAAGAGGCACAGGATGATTCTGTTCTTCTGTATTTATTAAGCATGCTGGATGAACTAGCATGTGGTCTCTTTCAGAAAAAAAACCATGTGCTGCTGCAAAGAACTTATGTTCTGCTGAGTGGAACACTCTGTAATTATGTAGTAAGTCCATTTGTTTGAAGGTTTGGCTCAACTCTGATATTTCTGTTTTTAAATTTTTCTTAGTTGATTCAAGTTTGCAAACTGGGATATTGAGGGATCCTCCCATCCCCAACCATGGTGTTATTTATTTGATAGGTTTTTTTTAATGTCTAATAATGTCTGTTTTATGAAGTGAGGCACACTAGTTTTCAGTGCCATATGTTAGTGATTATCATCTCTTCTTGTTGAACTGTGAGTGATTAAAATTAAATGTAGAAAGACCTTCCCGTTCCTAGCAGTGCTGTGGTCTTGTTCTAAAGAGCAGACGTCAGGAAGCCACACAGAACGTCTTGACATGAGCACAAGTTCCATGGGGCCTGGGCTACTCTCAGGGAGGTCCCCTCCTTACCTCTCTAAGAGTGCAGACCTGTGTTGTTCTGTATGCTTGACCAGTTCCTGAGGATACAAATAGTTAACTCATCTCAGTGAGATAATGCTATCCACAAAGTACAGACTACACAGAGTACCCCAAGACATAATGAAGACCAAGACTATCACGTGTACAAGAAGACAACCATGATTAATTCTGATGAAAAGTGTTTAGAAGTCAAGTTGAATTCAGTTAAGAAGAGCTATACATCAAATGTTTTCACTTCTTCAAAGGAAAAATCTATACTGGAAGTTAACTGCAATAGACCCTCAAATAATCAGCACGCATTAATATGTCATGGCTGATAATACTGCTATTAAAACCACTCATTCCACACAAGTTTATTCCAAGTGAGCAGCATCCAAATCATGGGCTCCTTCTGATGAATGCTGCCTAGCTTGTGACTGCAGGTCTGTTATACAAGGAACAATAATGGTTGAAGTTCTTAATTTGAAGAAATGGTTATAAAGATTACTTTCAGAGAGAATAAGGCATACTTGAAATATACTCAACTGTACTGAACAATAAACTCCTCCCGTGCAGGGCAAGTCCACTAAGCCCACTCCCTATCACCTGTGGCCATTTGGATAATGCTATGCAAATAGAAGAAATGCATCACTGTTGGATCTAAGCTGAACAACCAAGAACTGTGGGACAGATGGGATCAGAAAGCACAAGTTTATGAAAAAATACAAGGGAAGGAGAAGGTAGGAATACGGTCAGCATAAAGCCTCAAGTTCTAAGTAGCAGTAAGGTCCAACATGTTATTTAAAAAAAAAATTTTTTTTAAACCTTTATTCAGTTTGGTACAAGGTCTCACTACCCAGCTCAGACTTGCAGTGATCCTCCTATCTCAGCCTCCCAAGTGCTGGGATTACAGGCATGCACCACCATACCCAGTTTCAGAGGCCAGAACAGTGGTACAGCATGCAGTACCAGGGATCAAATCCGGTCCTTGCACTTGCCAGGCAGGTGCTCAGACCACTGAGCTATTTCAACATGTTTTTGAATAGTAGTCTGAAATGGCAAGTGAGTTTACAGAAGAAAAGTCATGACCACATGGAACTATGAGGAGGGGGTCCTAAATGAGCCAATAGTATAGAATTTGAAGCTACAAAGGACATAAGAACAAACTGAAGAAGGGACAAGATAATCTCATTACCAAAAACTAAAGTATGCCTGGATGCCCAGAAAGAAAATGGGAGAAAATACCACAGATCACAGCCTGCTGATGCAGAACAGAAGTTGGCAACTGTGAGAGAACAAAAGTCTGGGGTGAGCCACATGATCTGTGACAGGTAAGCTGCACTGCTGGCTTGACTGGCTTAACAACTGCCCAGGTGACCAGTAAGTCACGTAGCAGGTGTGTCTGGTGGATCCTGGAGGTGCGTGCTGTCACTGTGCCCTCAACCACTTCTCACTGTGCTGCTCTCCTCTGCTGCTTCCTGGTCATGTTGCTGTACTGACCACCCAATCCTGGACTGAGTCCTCTGAAACCTGCAGCCAAATTAAATCTCTCCTTTAGGTTTCAAGTATCAAGGAGTTTTGTCCCAGCAAGAGGAAATGAACTATGCTTATGTATCTTTTGCATTATTCCAATTTTATTCATTATCTCCCTAGGCAGCCACCCTAAATTCATTTAAAATCAGTAACATATATCAAGCATTATGGAGACAACTAATAATCTAAGAAAAAATATAATTTCAAATAGTGATTGGGCCAGGGAGGTAACTCAGTAGAATACATGCTTGCCTGGCAAGCACAAGGTCCTGAGTTTGATTCCTGGTACCACAAAAAACAAACAAACAAAAAATAGTGATTGCTTCATACAGAAAAAACAAACAAACAAACAAACAAAAAAAAAAAAACCCCAAAATAGATAAGCCTGTTCATTTTCCTAATATATCAGTTTTGGCAAGTATACTGGCCGTTGATGAAAATCCATTTACAAGGAATATTTTTCTGCTTAAAGAATAGAATTGCTTGCTATTATGGCTGTGTCTAGATGTCATTCTAAAGCCTCATGCAATCAATGGGAGTGGGCTTCTGGAGTTTATGATTGATTTATGGTCCAATGCTGGGACTAAGGGTTACATCTGCCCTAGGGTGCAGATTTCCTGCATACCATGTAAAGGAGGGAAAGAGGCTTGTTCTCCCCTCCTCTTTTGTTGCTTTTACTATCTCCCACCACCATAAACACTTGCTCCCCTGCCATGCCAACCTGCCTTTGAGCCAGCCAATTATGGACCGAAACCTCTACAAACTAAATAAGCTAAATGGCCCTGCCCCTGGGGCACACTGAGATGGCAACTGAGAGTGGGCGTGGTGGCACACACCTGTAATCCCAGCTCTTAGGTGGCTGTAAACAGGCAGATCACTATGAGTCCAATTTAGTAGTCAGACCCTGAACACCCTATAGACCCTTCCCTAAAAATAAAATATAAAATAAAAATTTTAAAAATAAATAAGCTAAATGAACCTTTCCTCTTTTTAAGGTTTTGTCTCAGCAACAAGAGAAAAGTAAGACAGAATTTGGTTCTGTCTTTGCTGTGACTAAACCTGCCCAGGTGGTCCAGGAGCTTTTGGGAAGGGCTTGAAGGAAGATTCTGAAATGATCTGGAGACACCACTGGAACAGCAAGGCTAGCATGCCACAGGCTGCTCTCCATGGGAGACTGGTCAGAGCTCAGCAGACCAGAAACTTGGTAATGACGAGGCTCGGGAGGTTCTGCGGGGAAGGATGACCACAATGGCTCTAAGACTCCTGAGGATGTATGTTAGCGCTTGGCAAGAAGTTTGTCTACATTTTGCTCATAGAGACTTTGCCTAAGACTGAGATTAAGGGTGGTGGATTAATTAATCAGGCAGAAGAAATTTCAAGGCAGTCAAATGTTGAGGCAGTGGCATGCTACTGTTTGGGCTTTTAGCCAGATCTATGTTGAGACTCTAGAGCAAAGAGCACAGCAGAATGATTTAAAACATTGTGAGTTTGGCCAGAAAGAAAGCTCCAGTAAACTATGGAGTACAAAACAGAATACAGGAGGTCTTGATTGCTAAGAAGCAGGAAAAAATGCCAAGATTGCCAGAGGCATCAACAATACCAGAGTCTCCACCCTTTGCAGCCTCAAAATTGCAAAAGTGAAAGAACTCGCTCTGAGAAGAAAGTCCCAGAGCACCATATCTACAACATCAGCAGCACAGAGAATTTGTTCTTGGGCTTGGATTCACAGTGCTCAGTGGTCCATGCACTTGACCCCTACAGCCAAGAGACAAGGAAGGGCTACTGCTCCAGCTGCCAGCAGGCCCTGGCACCATGGTTTTAAATGCATACAGAATAGAAGAGCTATGAGTTCAGAAAGGTTTCTCCCTATGTTTAGAAGGCCTAGGAGGCCAGGCAATGTGCCTTTGAGAGGCCAATGTATAAAGCTGTGAGTGTGAAGCCAAAGGTTTAAGTGGAGATTCCAGGAACATGACCCACCCAAGGGAAATTGCAGAAAGGTAGCAGAGTGGGCCCAAGGAAGAAACCAAGGGAGCTACAGCCACTGCAGGTGTGAGTTCACAGTTTGGCACACATGGCTCGGATGCTGCACTTGGAACAACAGGACTCAATGTCTGCTGTGCTGTATTTTGGACTTGCTTTGGTCCCACTCCTTTGCATCCCCCTTCCTCCAACTCTTTTGGAATGGAAACGTCTATCTTATGCCACTGAATGCTGGAAATGTTCAACTTTCTTTTCATTTGTGCACAATCTCACAGCTAAGAGTTTGCCGTAGATCTCAGAGGAGACTTGGGACTTGGACTTTTCAGCAATGCTAAAACTTACTGCTTTGCCAACTCTTTAAGATGGACTAAATGCATTTTTCATAAAGGAATGTATTGAGATTTTTGGGGGACCGAGGCCAAAATGTTATGGTATCTCAATGTCACACCAAAGCCTCATGAAGCCATGAGGGTAGGCTTCCAGAGTTTGTGACTGATTTATGGTCCAATGACTACATTAAGGATGCAAGGGCTATATCCACCCTAAGGGCAGGTAGCTCACATACAACATATGGGAGGGAAAGAGCCTTGTTCTCCACACCTCTCTCATAGCCTTTAGCATCCTCCACCACCAGATGAATGTTTGCTTCTCTGACACACCAACTTGTTTTAGACCTAACCAGCTATGAACTGAAATCTCTACATACGGAGAGCTAAACCTTTCATCCCCCTTAACTTGTAGGTGTTGGATATTTTGTCTCAGCAATAAGAGAAAATAAAAGCAGTTGCATTAGAACAAACAAATCAATAAATTCAAATGTCTTTGAATTTTAAAAAATGCCTCACCCATGCCAAAGATTTACATGAATATTTGGCATGCTTCAATTCATAGAGTTGTCTTCTAAAAGCTCACTCTAAATTGGCTTCCTGGAACTCAGAGTACTTTTTCCCACTAAAATAATTTTATAAAGGGTATAGGCCTTCAGGGTAACCCCAAATAAATACATAAAGGTCAAATTTATTGGACCCATTGTGTTTTGTTGAAATATCATTGGTTGTGAGAAAAGGAGAATTCTTCCACACAGAAATGGGAATATAAATTAGTAAAAGCACTATCAAAATCCACATGAAAACTCTTCAAAAAGTAAAGTAGATATGCCATTTGATTCAACCATACCACTCCCTGGTGTGTAACTAATGGAATTAGAGTCCCATGAATGCCTACACAACCATGTTTATGGGACAGCATACAATGAACAACACACAGACCCAGCCTCGATGTGCACTGACAAATGAATGCAGAAAGGAAACATGGCATATATACATAATGGAGTATCATTCAGCCATAAAAGAAGAACAGAATGTGTCACTTGCAGAAAAGTGGTGGATCTGGAGATCACTGCGTTAATACAGTACTCTGAGGTGGACAAACATGTGTTCTCCCTAATACGTGGAATCTAAAACAGTGACGATAAAGTAGAAGGGAGACTATTAGACAAGAGGAAAGAGAGGGAAGAAAGGAGCTGTAAGGATGGGTAATATAGGATATTATGAAGGTTTACTATACACACTGAAATCACTCAAAAATGTGAAACTAGGCAGAGGTTAGGGTAAAGGGCAGGAGGATGGGAAGTGTCACTTTCTGTTCCCCAAGATGCCCAGTCTATGGTTGGCAGGCTCCAGGGACAATAAACAAGGGCTCGGTACAGAGAAGCTAGCCGCTCACCTCATAGCAGCCAAGAATCAAAGGAAAAGAACAGGGCTGGGGGAGGGTGACACGTACCATCTAGGCTACACCCTGACCTGTCTCTTCCAACCAGACTCCAACTTCTAACAGCAACTCCATGATGAAGCCCCCATAATCCAACCAACTTCCATAAGCCCCTGTCTCTGAGCCCACAAGGCCTTCAGGGGACATCCAGGTAATGACTGTAACAGGGTGGGGATGATTACAGTCTGCTATGTGCACCTACACACCTGCCAAAATGAAGCCCATTCCTTTGTACAATCATTAAGCAATAATGAAAAATGTGGAGAAAATATTCTATAAAAGTCAAATTCATTAGGGATCAGGGAGATGGCTCAGTAGAATAAGTGTTTGCCTGGTAAGTGCAAGGGCCTGAGTTCAATCCCTGGTTCCACCAAAAAAAAAAAAAAAAAAAAAAAAATTCATTGGACCTATTGTGTCTTGTTAGAACATTGTGAGTTTTTTTCTTTTTGCTATTAACCATTTTGAACATCATTTGATAAATGCAATGCAACAGTGATTCTAGGGATAATTCTCTCCTACACTCTGCACATGCGTACATGTACATACACGTGCGTGCATACGCACCCACCCACCCACACACACACCCTTACCCAATCTGTGTATCAAGAGCTCCCATCCTCATTACAATAAATACAATGAAGGGAACTAGAGTGTTGGATGGGTTCACAGACCTGAAGGGTCCCAGAGCAGCAGTGGTCATGTGGTCATGCAAGCATCTATAGGAACTGATCCTACAGGATCTCACAAGGTCAGTGCAAGTGACTGCAACTTCCACCAGGTTTGTCTTCCGGAAATACAGTTTAAAGAAATTAAGCTTCCTAATCATTATCCTTAACACATACATTTGAGAGTTTAAAACTCAAAGAAAATTATAGGTTATTTCTGTGAGCTCCAGTGACCTCCAAAGATCTAAAAACAGTCCCTTCTCCCCAACTGCAGAGATGCAGAGGCCCATGGGACCCACACAATGGTTGGCGACTGCTTCTCGATGGCAGTCACAGGGCAGACGCCAGAAGGAGCCATGGCAACTTGATTCTAAGGAGCCGAATACCTATACTTGGAGGCTATTGTTCTACTCCATCCAAACATCCAGATTCCATTGCTTTAAAGATTAAGCCACAAAAGTATCTCACAGATGCAAGAAAAGGCCTTGTTAAAAAAAAAAAAAAAAAAATCACACAGTAATCTAATTTCATACCTTTATATGCCTATTCATTTGACAACCTGAGAGAAAGTAAAAGGGATTCAGTACTTGCATAAAACTATTCTACTATTCAGTCCTGATACCAACTGTATTACCTTTAAATTCAGTTTTATGATTGCTTTAATGATAAAGTGCTATCACTGTAAGATTTTTAAACTTTTTTTATTTTTAATTTTAATTTTACAGGGTCCTCGCTAGGCAGCTCAGACTTGTAGTGATCTTCCTGTCTCAGCCTCCCCAGCAATGGGATTACAGGTGTGCACCACCACACCTAGGGTCTCAGTGGCTGACTCAGCATGCCTGGGGTTCTGGGGCTGGCACAGCAAGCAGTACCAGGATCGAACCCGGGTCTTTGTGCTTGCCAGGCAGGAGCTTAAACCATTGAGCTATCTCATAGCCCCTAGATGTATTTTTATAAGGTTGAGACCCTCAAACATGATTTCCCAGAGACCACTTAAAAATATACTGAAACTGAAAAGTCTCAGACCCTTGAAGTCTGTAGCTCAGACGAGGTCTATTCCACTTGCCTGCATAGGTGTTGGCCTTATTCAGGAGGTCCGTACACGCATGCATATCAGCAAAGGCCCGGATTCCTAAACAGTTGACAGGGTGAAGCTGGGATTCCAAAAATTCACAGCAAGTCTTCTTCACATCCTGTAACTGTAATAGACCAGCTGCTGGCAGAAGTACCTGCAACACACAAGTGAACGTGCTTAGGAAACTGGCTGGGGAACACACTGTCTGTGTACTCCATCACCGAGAGCACAAGAGCTCGGGCCACAGCTTGTGGTCTGCATCCACAAACAGACACTCCACAGCAAGTGTAACAATGGTGACCCTTCACATTCTCCTGATTTCCATGGGATCCTTCAAAGGTCTTCTCAGTCGTAAGGATATAAGACATAGCACATTGTAACCTATTAATGGATTGGTGAACATAAAACGTGCTTCAGAATTTTAAAAACACAAATTATGTATTAAGATGCTTGGTTTTGTTTCCCTGAGTACTAGCAGTCAACAGCTTCAAGGATTTGTGGCGAGAGATGGGCCCAGACTAACAGGAAACCTTAACAAAGCCATGTTTTGCAGACCGCCTGTTATTCTGGCTGAAAACTGCCTGCCTTAGGGGGCAGAATAACTTAAAATTCAACACGAGTATCCACAAGCAAACAATTTCTCTAGAATGTAATGCATGTGCAAAAAAAAGGAAAGAATAAACTATTAATTGCCTACTAATTTTAAGTTGACATTTATATTTAGTAACCCCATGTAATTTTATATTGATTATAGATTGTGCTGAGATTTAATCATCATCTTCACTATAATCACTACATCCATAAATACTGCAGTTCTTTTTCAAATAGATCAACAATGGAAAGAAACATTTTTTTCTTGTAAGTGAATCAAAACAGTACTGTGTTAAGTGCTATATTTGAAAGTTAGTATTTCCTGCTCCACCATAAGGGAGAAAAAAAAAATCAACTACTAGAACAATTTTATGAAAGATTATATTGGCATAAAAATAAAACTTTCTAAGTTCCTTTAGGAATTACTTTATTATATGCCATACTGCAACCCAAAGAAAGTAGCTAGAAAAAATAACAGATTTTCTAAAAACAATTTTCCTAAGATGTAGTAATACCTAGATTTGGAAAACAAAGTGCCCTTTCTTTCCATGTGATAAACTACTATTGTTTGCTCAAATGAAGCATTGCAGTTTCCATTCCAGGATCTAGAAGCTGTGTGCATTGTTTACACAGTACACACAAAGAGCTATAAACTAATTAAAGAATAAGAAGGTGATTTTTTTGGTTTTAGTCCAACTCCTGAACTACTGCCAGTCTTCTCTGAGAATATTATCTAGACCTTCTGAATGTAAGAAAGATAAAGTATAACTAATATGTTTATAGCCAAGTCTTTTGCATAAGATAGTATGGTTTGTTATGAGAATGAGTCTCAGGAAAGCTTTAATTTGTTGATAATTTTCAAACTGGAGGTTTTATAACACTGCTATAAGCATGCTCTAAGGCAACATAATGCACATTCCAAGATGCTTAGCAGCACCATCATTTAATTGAACAGACACTGTAGAGTTAGAAAGTAGTCTTTGGTGTAGTATTTAGTCTCTCTGAAATTTACTCAAATAGAAATGATCATGCATCTAATCAGCATTTTCCCAGAGACAGCATAGCACAATTCAGTAATCAAATTGCTTGGTAACACAGAAACATGGGGAGGAAAAAGTAGTTTAGCAGAAACAATCCTGCTCATACATAGCTGGCAGGAGTGTACACTGGGTCAACCTCCAAGAAAAAACGATTGCTCATTTCAATGAAAATTACAAATGCACCTACCTATCCTCTGACTCAGCAATTTAATCTACCCACAAGCTAACATACACACAAAATCTCATATATACATAATTGCTCATTATAGCATTGTTGTCATCTTTAAACAGTTTTTCAGGTTATTTTTTAAAAGCATGCATCATAAGACTAAATAAATATAACCATCTGTTCAATAGAACAATACTCTGCAGTCATTCAGAAGAAAGTAGAATATGCACTTACACATCAACCACCTAAAGCAGCAGCTAGAATGGGTTCTACTTTGGTTTACTGACTCCATCACTCCTACACTATCAGAAAGCTGAAGGTCATCAGAGTGGCAGAAAGGGTGTGCAGACCTTGCTGGCTATAGTAATGGGTTACTGGCTCCACATTTGGCAAAGACACTGAGCACAAAGGTAAGCACACATGTGAGAGCTCACTCATGTGTTTCTTTTTGGCAGTGAAGCCTATAAAATGACTCAGTTTTATGATATAATCTTGCTAGAATTAAAAAGCATCACAAACTGGTTCTGCTGGCTCATACAATATCTGGTGACCACCAGCCACTTATAATACAAAGAGGAATGCAGTTAGAGCCATAGCACCTGGCCTTTGTCATGGACTGAATGGCCAGTTAAAGCAAAAGAAACACGCTCTGCTTTCAAACGAACCATGCCCCATGATCAGAACAACTCACGCAGGTGAGAAACTGGGTGTCTGGGAATGAGGTCAAGTTCGGCCTCCTAATCTGTCTGATGAAGAAGGCAAACCCTTGGGTTAAGAGGCTTTTTCATGTCATACAGCAACCATGAAAAAATAAGAACATCACAAAATCAGCCAAGTCTCTGGTCTGCTGTTCTAGTATCTTTAGAACCATCTCTAGGCACAAAACAGAAGTGCTTATATAATTTCTAAGCCTACATGCTTTTCATTGGAGTAATAAAGATTCTCACAGTTGCTTCCATTTATTATTTTGTTAGGCACTGGGGCTAAGCACAAGGAATAGTATCTCGCTGACCCAACTGCATATAACTAAATAGCCTTGAAGCCAGAGAACTTGCCTAAGGTCACATACCTGGCACAGGACAGGCCAAGGCGGCCAAGGAGCAGTATGCACCAAAAGCGGTGCACTTCAGAAGGTAGGCAGCCAAGATGCTCTTGTGGCCACAGTTAGGAGCACATTTTCAACATTAACATCCATTCATTTCAATAATATATTTTCTCAAGTAAATTTACATAAGCAAAAATTGAGTCAATGAACACAGAGAAAAATACTGAATTTTTAATAGTTTTCCCAGTACAGAATACAAGGAAATCCTGGAGGTGGTGTAGCAATGACTGAAATTTGGAAAATGCCGGTGTGTGCAATCATATTGAACAGTCTGGTCTTTTCACACTGACACCACGCTGACTCCTGTGGTTTTACACATCACTGAAAAAGCAGAAAGAGCTTGCTTGTTTGTTTGTTTCTTGAGACAAGGTCTCACTATGTAGTTCAGGCTGGTCTTGAATTCACTATGTATCCCAAACTGGCCTTGAACTCATGGTAACCATCCTGCCTTGGCCTTCCAAGTGCTGGGATTACAGGCGTGCACCAACAGACCTGGTGCAGAATGTGCTTTTACCTGGTACTGTCATAAGCCCATGGCTTATTTTCTACCACAGCAGATAAACTGTATTACTAGTAACAAAATGGAAAACACCTAGCAATATAAAGAGGTGATTAATGCACTTGTACTCATAAAAAATACCTTGGGCATTGTCACTAAAAATTTCTACAAATTTTATAACTTTAAATTATTTTTCTGAGCTCCTCTGAACAGAGGAGCAGGTGAACATCAACTTGGGTGTGAGTATGGAAGACTGAAACAAGGCCTTCACACTGAACTAATCCCAGCTCACTGGTATTGTATATTTACTTTTGAGACAGGGTCTAACTCACTAAACTGCTCAGGTTGGATTCAACCTTGCAGTCTGCCCATCACAGCCTCCCAGAGTGCTGGGATTACAAGTGTGAGCCACCATGCCTGGCTAACAATCGTTCGTGCTTTTTATATAAAGTAGAATTAAATGTCTAGCCATCCACCAACTGAATAAATGGCAGACTTCCATGTATTTGTGCTTCCCTAGCACTGACCATGAGATTGATGAACATAAGGTGCAGGTGCTCTAAGAGCTTGAAGTACATTCCAAACCACAAAAGAAAGAACAGAAACATTATCTGAATGTCCATGATATCACCTAAGACCCAAAGAGTGACTGAATCTCACACTGACGCATGCAGAGGAAGGGTCACATTCCCAAAACCTCTCTCAGGCTTGTGAACCTTCAGCAGAAGAGCAGAGCGAGTGAGGAGGGCCTCTCCTTTCCATAGCTTTCCCCTTCGGTCTACTCCACCAACCCTGAGCCCTTCCCTCCAACCCTAGAGTCCCTGTCTGGGCCAGGCCCTTGCCAGTCACTAATAGCACTGCCTCATTTGATTTGCTTCCAGCACATACACTGTGCAGCTGAACCAATCTGCATGCCTCTATTCCCAAGTTTGTTGTCTGGCTCCCTTCAAAGAAATATAAGCTTTGCGACAGTAGGAATCACATCTGTTTTACTGCCCTGCTGTATCCTCAGATGCCAGAACAGTCGGGGCAAACCTATGGCATACATACCACAGTGGGCTGTTTGTTAACACTGTACGTCCACCATCACTATCCTAGAATATTGAGGTACCTCATAAATGAATTAATTTGGATATAAATTAGTTTGTTACTCCCTCAGGTGCTTGTAAAAGACATGCAATTCTGGATCTGCTCTGGGCCCCAATCATTCTATCTCCAGGAATGTGTTACACAGGACAGTGCATGCTCCCTCTGATCTGTTAAGCCCAAGCAGCAGATGCAGGGACCAGGTAGCAGCAGACTCTCTCAGCTCTGTGAAGCTATAACACAAAGCCTCACCCCAGCCTCAGCCTCACCTCTGTCTCACTGTCTTCCACCCCGGAACTTCAGGATGCACTGGGCATACACATCGGCACATCCAGACACAGTAAAAATCACACTGTGTGTTGAGGCTGGGGAGATGGCTCAGTGGAATAAGTGCTTCCTTGGCAAGCACAAGGGCCTGAGTTCAATCCCAGCTTCCATAAAAAAAAAAAAAAAAAAAAAACACTGTGTGACTACCCTGGGCCATCAGGTCCCTAGAGAAATATTTCCTCTTTGATCCCAAGCAGACTAGTTAGAGACAGTCACTGTTCATGTGGCTCCTCAAAAGGTCCTGGTGAAAATAAACATTCAGCACTTAGTCAGGGCAGGATCTGTGTCACCCCAGGTATCCCCTCCCTGCTCTCTGTTTCCAACCCCCTAGCACTTACTTACTGCCCATTGGAACCACCTCCCAGGTAACATCAGCCACACATAAGCCCTGCTTTCACAGAATCCCAGGCTACTTAAGGACCCCGGAACAAACTGCAAGTGTGGATATACTCAGCTATAGGCGCATTACTTACAGTGCTGTTTACAGCATCAAAACTCAAAAAGGTGCTTAAGTGTCTAATATAAGGCATAGATGAAACAAATTCTATGATAGCAAATAAAACTGAAAAGTTTACAAGTATTAAAAAAAGAGACGGTAGAACCAGACCTGGTTATTATGGACCTATAATCTCAGAGGCTGAGGCAGGAAGAGTACTGCAAGTTCAGGGTCAGCCTGGGCTACACAGTGAGTTCAAAGCCAGCCTAATTTACAAAGCACAGATAGCTCAGTGGATTAAGGCTTCTGCTGAGGTAGAGCACATGGACCAGGGTCCGATTACTGCCACCACATGCCTGCCTGCCCTGCCCCCAGGGTGTGCTGAGACAGTGACTGACACTGGATGTGGTAGGGTTTCCCTGTAATCCCAGCACTTGTGAGGGTCAACACAGGAGAATCACTACAAGTTCAACCTGGGTAGTGAGACCCTACAGGTCCTGTACTAAATACACACACACACACACACACACACACACACACACGTCTTAAAACACAAACAAAAGATGATGTGGTAGACAAATATATAATGACTTGGAAAATGACCCTCATATAACATCAGGCAACATTCTCGTCAACAAGTTACATACACCATGATAGCTTACCACACAGCTAGGTATGCAGTGGGCTATTTCAACTAGGTCTATATTGGTACATTCTGCACATCATCTAATGATGACTTTCTCAGGATGGCAATGCATGTCTGTGTTTAGGATAAAAAAATTTCTAAACAGTACAACCTTTCCTGTTTATAAAAAAAAAAAAGTATAATTTGTTTGGTGAAGTTCTATATCATTTCTAATGTTGTGTTTGTTTTTACTATTTTGTATTCTTTTTAGGTAATAATAAAAAACAAAGTTGGAATGTTCCAAATTTCCACATATATTCTACTTCACAGAAAGTAGGAATTTCAGCTGCACAAGCATTATGGAAAGAAAAACACACATACAATATATATACACAAAGAGAGACACAGACAGACAGAGACAAAGGCATAGCACAAATATTTACAGGAATTAGCAGTGGTTAGTGATAGTTTGGAAATTTTCTATCTACTTATTTTTATTTGTAAGATGTCCTAAATATTCTACAATGGACATACATCCTTCAAAAGGTTATATTATCTATGTTTTTAAGTCAAATAGGAACAAGTAGAGTGCTGGCCTCTGTTCCGCTTGAATGCTAACAGCACAGCAATAGGCAAGGAGAGCTGTTTGTGAAAGCAGCTTCCCTGCAGTTCCTTCCCCGAGTACACACATCTCAACAGCTTCTGCTCATCAGCTAGTGCTCTGTAGAATGTGAACAGACTCTCCAGGATACTCTTCTTGTGAACAGCAGCATCTTTAAATGTTTAGAGAAGGGCCAAGGAGATAGCTTAGCAGAGTAAGTGCTTGCTTGGCAAGCACAGGGTCCTGAGTTCAATCCCCAGGACCACAAAAAAAAAAAAAAAAAAAAATGTTTAGAGAAATATGAAGGAGCACATGGCAGCTAATTAAATAACTTCAAATGCAACTGTTTTATTAAACTGAAAAGAGTTTCATTTATATTGATTTTCAACCCATGGAGAAAAAACTAAGGCCACATGCTATCCTCAGGAGATGGCTTGGTAATGAACAAAGAAAGAGGGAAACCCTTGATTAGAGAAGACAAGTACGATGTTAGACAAGCATGACACTGGGCCAAGCAATCAGCACCCTGTGACACTCTTATACCAACTACACATTTTAAAGATGCAATGATCTTACTTCACATTGTTTGACAAGCCAAATTACACTAAGATGTTTCTCCTAGATGCTGGGACCCATAGTTTATTTTCAGTTTGGGCTTATATTATACTTCATAGAGTAAACAATTTAATTCTAAGTCTCTAGAATACTAAACCATTAGCAGCTTTATTAAGAAGAGACCACCAAGGCACCTGACAGTTGTGTATATGACTTCCAAATGCCTGCCACAACAAATCTGAAACTCACAGCTCAGTCCCTGTTAATTTCAAGTACTCTGTTAAAAACTAGATTTCTATCCATTTGGCATCTACATTATATTTATATTGTAAGCCTCTGTTTATTTGAAGTGTCAGAAAGGACCTGACAGCAAACGAGGAGGCGATCGTCCAAAACCACACAAAAGCATGAGCAGAGGGAAGACATCTCCAGACTGAAAGCTACACGTCTTTGGACCAGAAGTCTCACTACCAGGTGCAATCAACAACTTCCACCAGCACGCATGTGAAACCTGCATTCAGTCTCCAAATTATAAACGAGCCCTGCTGCCCGATATATTATCTCAACACATTACTTGATTCTTGCTGCTCAGTTGGTCACAGAATCAGCACTACAAATGGCATTAGCCACATTATCGATGGTCACACAGTGAGCTGCTGACGCCTCAGGGAGGTGGGAGGGGGGAGGTGCACACAGACATGGAGGTGCTCGCTCCCCTTTGGGGGATGAAGGGCTGGTCCAGTGCAGTTCTGACACAGGAAGCATCACTCTAAGCCTCAGCCACATCGGGCTGCTTCCCATACAGTGGCCCTGCATGCACTCCAACGGAACACACCCCTTCTCCTCACCTACCTGTTTCACAGCTAAATTTACAACATACCGCTCAGACTTAAGAACTCCTCTTTTATTTTGATACAGTTCTGTAATCTTGTGTTAGAGGTCCCAAGTCTTTTCTTTTTTTTAGTACACTACACCTTTTTTATACATTACTGCCATTTTTGCTGCATGTACTGTACAGTACACAGCACTTTTGTGCTCTGTTATACATTACAGTACATCACGCAAGAATTATGCAAATAAAAACAAAGTCATCACATCAGAGTTTCTTTGTTCTGAATATTCCAATGTACACAGCACACACCATTTGGTGACTGGTCTATGCAAGGGCTCAGAGCAGGAACTGGATCTTGCTGTGAAGGAGGAATGTCTGTATTTTAATCCTCTAAACACATCTCACTTGTGTTCCTTTCAACACATCTTACTCAAGATCCATCTAGCTACTGCTAAAAGAATCTTATTAGCTTAGGTTACCAAAACCTTCTAGAACAAATTCCTTCCAGAGGTACTCTTAAGAGAGGATGACCCTTAAGCCAAACACTTGTATCCAAGGATTTTCCAGAAGTATTTTCTATGAAGTACAAAGAAAAGAGTGTGGAAAGCAGATAGTAGGAGCTGATGTGGCCTTCAAGTGGCTTGAAAGCCATCTCTCTAGCACCTTCATTTTGTTCCACATTTTTATTAATCATACTGGTTATACAGATTAGTGGGCTTCAGTTCAGCAGATTTGTACATGTAATCCCCCCACTTCCTCTTCCCCTCTTCCCCCTTTGTTTCATATTCTGTGGGATTCAACATGTAAATGCCCCCACCCCCATCGTTCTACTTGCTTCCCCTTCCCACCCTTCCTTAGTCTAAGAACAGTCTCCCTTTCTAGTGCATCATCCTCTAGATTTCAAACATTAGGGAGAACATCCCTTCTTTGTCTCTCTGAGGCTAACTTATTTCACTCAACATGATGACCTCCACACCCAGCTACTGTTCTGCAGATGACAATTTTGTTCTTTTTATGTGTTCTTTTTAAGTGTTCCATTGTGTACATATAACACAATTACTCATCCACCTATCAATGGCCACACAGGCTGGTTCCATATTATTGGCCACTGCCCACTTTAAGACATGGTATACAGGTATTCCTACGAGAATGATGACTTTAATTCCTCCAGCTATGCAAGAAGGAGAGGAATCAAACAGCTCTACTTGCACTATCTGAAGAACCTTCGCACTACTTCAGTGGTGGTTTACTGATTTAAATTCTCCCCAACAATATAGGGTTCCTTTTTCCCACATCCTCACCAGCACTTTTTGTTTTGTGTTGAGATAGAATCTTGCTTTATAGTCCATGCTGGCCTTGAACTCATTATGTAGCCAGGCTGACTTCAAACTCCCAGCAACTGTCCTGTCTCAGTCTCCTGAGTATTCCGATCACATATGTACACCACAACTAGCTCACCAGCACTTCTATGTATTCTTAATGATAGCTATTCTGATGAGAGTAAGATGGAATCTCAATATAGATCTGATTTTCATCCCCCCCACTTTCTCTTAAAGTGCCATTTAATTTGACAGTGGCTCAGACAGATAATGAAGATAGCACTCACCATGTAGAGCTGCTGGAAAAGTTAACTAAGTTGGTCAGCCGCTTAGCACAGTGCTCAGCAATGTAGAATACAAGCTCTGACACGAGACTTGTTTTCTTTGGGTTGAACTAAGCACTCACTCTTATGACAGTGGAATACCGAAACTACTCTCCCAAGATGATGCTCTATCCAAGATCATGCATAATAAAATAGTGTTTTGGCTTTGTTGTGGTTTTTGGTTTTTTGAGATAGGGTCTCACTGTGCCATTCAGGCAGTCCTTGAGCTCACAATGTGGTCCAGGCTAGCCTCAAACTCAGTAATCCTCATTCTTCAGCCTCCCAAATGCTGGGATTACAAGTGTATGCTAAGACACCAGCTAAAGTAGGTTTTTAAAATCAAATATTCAAAGAATAAAAGATGTAATCAAGAATAAGCTACAGGGCCCAGAAGACAGCTCAGTGGAATAAATGCCTGCCTAGCAAGCACAAGGTCCTGAGTTAGATCCCTGGTACCAAAAAATAAAAAAGTTACAGAAGAAACAACATACAAACATGAGAGAAGTGTTTGGTGCATAGATATAGATGAAAATTTAAAGATCTTTTATGTTTCACATAAAGCTACTTAAAGCATGAATCTCAAAAGGACTCAACTATGGGGGCATCACCAAAGACTGTAACTTTAGTCATGTAAAGCTGCAGTGAGCAACCTCAATCACTAACCTTCCAAATCACCCAGCTCTGTACCAACTAAGAATTTAAAGCACTTCAAGTTTTATTACTCATCGAGTTTGATAAGACACCTTTATGGTAGCCAAAGTAGTTAACTCTAATGGCATGCCCAGAGTAATTTGGCAAAAGAAGCGAATTTGTCTTGCATTCTTAACTTATATGGAATAAAAACCTAACAGGGGCCTGCCATATAGCTAAGCAGATTAAAGGTTCAACAACCAGGATTCGATCCCCAGCGTGCTGTGCCGGCCCATGCGCTGAGACGGCCACTAAGATTGGATGCGGTGCCACATGCCTATAATCCCAGTGCTCGGGAGGCTGAAAACAGAAGGATCACTATGAGTCCAATCTGTGTAGTGAGACCCTGTAGACTCTACTAAATACATTATGTTTTATATATATTATTTATATAATTGAACTGGACTGATTGAAAAATAGATATTCTAGTTGGTCATTCATTTTTATTAAAACTATGATTATCAAATTCAAACTAAAATATAAAACACGTAACATCAAAACTCAGTTCTAACTCAGATGTGGTGATGCACAGTTATAATGCTGGCACTTGGGAATCTGAGGCAGGAGAACCACTGCAGGTTTGAGTCCAGCCTGGGTTATGTAGTCAACTGAATTATGAACATTATGCCTGAATGACATAATGAGACCCTATCTCAAAAAAAAAAAAAAAAACAAAAAAAAACAAAGAAACAATCCTCAATTCTAAAAATTGTAATTTAAAATTTTCTTCTTTTGGATAATAATAAACTGTTTTATTATTATCCAAAAATTTTTATTAGTATACATTTGTAACATATAATGATTACATTTATCATGGGGAACTGGCATAGGCACATAACAAATCTTGATACTTTTCCATCTCTTTCCTTCACCTGCTGGATACCTTCCCATTTGCAAAAGCTGTATCTCCCTGCTTCCTACTATGGTATCTATCTTAGAAACCATGATAGTTAAGCTTGTGTATCTGATTTCCCCTATCATTATGTTCTCAAGGGACACTCACTGTCCTACAAACAATAAATCTTAATTAGCCTGGTAAGGTAATAAAATGACAGGTTACAAGGTTTCTGGTAATTTCTGGTAAAAAGATTTCTGGCTATTAGAACATGAGGGAAAGCTACTTCCACGGTACACTGCCCACTGATACACTACAATCAACTACTAATCTTAAAGACTTAATTCAAGGAACTTGTTTCTTAAGTTTTAACCTATTTTCGAAGCATACCATCTGCCAATCCCTTTTGCTCACTGAGGAGTTATTCTCTAACTCAGAGGTAAAACAGAATACAAATTAAAAAGCAAAAAGGCTTCCCTGGACTGCTGGAGAAATACTCCTCCTGCTGCCACTCCTCTATGTCAGAGCAGCAGAGCAAATGGTTGTAATCCAAGACAGAACATGTACTCCAAACACCCCAGAGCCATGTCCCCATGACTCAGACACATAAGACGCACTGAGTAAGGAGAACTCTACAGCAAATTAAGAATACTTTCTATGTCCTGATTCACAGCGTAAGGAAAAGGTCAGATGAGCCATTCTCTACCTAATCATTTCAATTGATCTTGACAAGGCTCTCTTCTTCTGGTCGTCTCAAGCCTTCTGCTTGCTGCCCATGCCTTATTTCTGTTCAATATTCAGAGAACATTTATAAGCTTTTTCTGGTATATTTTACAGCATTTCTATGATGCAGCAAAGCATTATTAATCTCATTTACTACCTGAGAAACAAGCTATGGTTTTACTCACTGCCATCCTTACAATGCATGGCAAATTCAAGATTTGAGCTCTAATATAATAATTAGCCGAAATCTACTGGCTCATGAAGTTTTCTAGTAGAGAATTATTCTAAAGGTGTGTTGTTATTATTTTCAGAGTTATTCAACAGTAATTTATGCAACATTATGTATTTATCCTGTGAAACAACTAGGACCACTTACAAAACTGCTCAGCAGACATTCAGGTGAAGGATGAACTTTCTAATCAACTTCTTTAAGTTCCTTAGTACTTTGACAACTTCTAGATGTGTGCCTGAGGGTGAGAGGTATGGTCATCCAATGAAGAAAACTAAAGGCAATGGTAGAAGGCACATCAGGAACATGACTAACAACTAAGCTTAAAGTGCACATTTATGGTTATAGACTGTCAGAAAAAAATTGTTTATAAAATTTTGAATGATCCAAATTATTACATTTCCAGAAAGAGATGCGTAAGAATTCAAAATATGCTGGGCATGGGGATTCATGCTTGTATCTCAGGACTTGGGAGGCTGAGGCACGAGGATTACTGAGTTCTAGGCTGACCCAGGCTACATAGTTCAGGTACATATAGGCTAGTCTGATCTACACAGCAAGACCCTGTCTCAAAAACCAGAATAAGTAAAATAAAATGCTAGGACTTCTTGTACCCAAGTGGAGAATTTCTATCTCAATGAGCCACTGTGGTCAGTAAAGATCATCATAATTCTCAAGTATTTCAGGGCAAAAAAGGTAACTGCTAGATTACCCAAAAATTCAGAAATGGGCTGAGTAGCAATTATTCCAGAGTTTTTCTTCTATAGTGCTATGCAAGAACAAAAACAATGGACTTCCCCGTCAATATTCAAACCATTTGAAATAGGTTGCACTGAAGGCCTATGGTCCAGGAGGTCTCAGGACCTTAACCCTATGATTCTAGGCTCACTAAATGACCCTCCGATTACAAACCTAATCCCATCAGTGCTTCAGATGCTGCACGTTAAGATGATGCATACATATGTAATACAGACATACCTGTGACCCTACTGAATATCAGCTTAAGACCATTAAGGTCCAAATATAAATTTTTCAATCTTGGCAAGCCTGAATTACTTATTTCTCTAAACTCTGACCAATTCTGAAGGAGCTAACAAAGCAAGTTTCTAGGCCTGAAAAGCCAAGACACAGATGGGCATTCGATGGTTAGCCACCACTGTCACCTCTACATTTCTGCTCCCTCTCATTAAAATCATCTAAGAAGCCGGGCATGGTGGCGCATGCCTGTAATCCCAGCACTAGGGAGGCTGAGGCAGGAGGATTGTTGTGAGTTCGAGACTAGCCTGAGCTACAAAATGAGCTTAAGGCCAGCCTGAACTGCACAGTGAGACCCTGTCTCAAAAAAAGACAAAAAAAAAAAAATAAAAAATAAAAATAAAAATAAAAAAAAATAAAATCATCTAAGAAATGTCCCTGGGCTTTCCCCCCAAGTATCTGCCAAATCTGACCACTGTTCACTACCTCACGTCAAAAATTCAGACCCAAGCCACTTCATCCTTGCAAGGAGCCTGCCCAACAGACTCTACGTAACTTTCCTACTTCCACTACTATCCCTACCCTCCATCCGCCACACGACAGCTGCAGGAAGGAAGCAATCTGAAACAACCCTATGCTAAAGTCCTAAAATGGAATAAAATTCAACCTCCTCACCAAATTCTTGGACTCCATTTACCTGCCTGGATTCATTTTTCTCTACTGTCTCTATAATCTACGCTCAAGTAATACTCATTATTTTCTTTCTAGCCCTTAAACATGCAAAGCTAATTCCCATATCAGGTCCTCTGTACTTGATCAGTTTCCTGGGAATGTTGCCTTACCTTTGGTCACTCTCTACTTCTCTTCATTCAGCTTTGTGCTCATATCTCTCCTCCCTAGAGACCAATCCCATGGTGTGGGGGGAGTTGGGAGAGCTAACCAATATTACCTTGCCCCCTGCCCTCCTCCACAATATAAAGGCATTAGAGACAGGATCTTGTCCTGCTTGACACTGAATTCTCAATGGCTAGGTTACTGCCTGTCATTTAAAAGCTATCCCATAAATATTTAATAAACTATTGATTAGAGTTCAGCAGTAACAGTTTACAATGTAATTATGGCCAAGTCCAAGAACCACACTACACACAACCAGTCCCAAAAATGGCACATTTTTGAAACCTCAGTTACAAAGATAGGACTCTCTGAAGGAGATAGATCCCAAGTTCCTTAGGAACATGTGTTTCGCCAAGAAGCACAACAAGAAGGGCTTCAAAAAGATGCAAGAAAACAATGCCAAGGCCATAAGTGCAGGCACTGAGACTATCAAGGCCCTCGTCAAGCCCAGGGAGGTCAAGCCCAAGGTCATCCCAAAGGGAGTAAACCGCAGGCTCACTCGACTTGCCTATATTGCCCACCCCAAGCTTGATTAGCGTATCTGTGCCTGCACTGCCAAGGGTTGCAGGGCCTTGCTGGACAAAGGCCCAGGCTCCAACCAAGGCCTAAGCTCCAGCTTCTGCTCCAGCCCAGGCCCCCCACAGTGCCCAGGTCCCCATGAAGGCCCCATATTAAAAACCTCTTATCTGCTGATGTGAAAACAAAAGGACTGGTGTGACCCTTGGGGTGCCATCTGTGGGAGGCTGGTGTCCTCCTGTGCTCTTTATACAAAAACATCTGAGGCAGGATTAAAAAAAACAAACTAGAGTTTGTCAAGATAAATACTGACAGTCAATACAAGGGAGAGTGTGTGGCAAGATCAATAGCTTAGAAATAGGGAAGGAAAAGGACAAAGTATACATAAAGCAGTAAAAAGTTTATTAACCCTTACCGGATCTAGCTTGGTCCATGTGCAGATCTAATAAATCTTAGATCTTTAGATCCAGTCTGATTTAGTATTAGCAAAATCTGACGAAGATCATCAAGTTTATTAGTATCAAATCAGTGTTTACAGACAGGCATTAAAAATGATTGCTCTCCTGAGCACACTCATGCTTACCAAACCCCAGTGTGAACCCCAGAGTCCCATGTGACATGACACAAATACATGTGTCCAGTTCCTAACAGGAACAGACTCCCTGTTAAACTTCCCTAACACAGGTCATGACAGCCCCAACCCCTGCCAAGCCTCTTCCCAGATAAACTAGATGGACTCGGTGTGCCAGGCCACTCTTCTTGATCTCAGAGCCACTGCCCAGCAGTGGCACCACCATGCCTCCAGACCCTCCACAGCAGGCTCCACTGCCATGCCCTGCAGCCCTTCATTCACCGGCCCCTCTCTAATGCTCATTTCAATGTGTTACCACCAATGGAGAACAATGGTACGAAGTGCTGGATGCTTTTGGCGGGTATTCCTCTTCCCAACCCCACCCATTTCTCACTCAAACTCTACTTTGGATCAGGATGCTGGTAAGTACTGTCTGTCCCCTGCACACATCCAGTTGAAAATATCCTACCTCTAGTTTCACAAGCTCTAACACATGGAAGAATGGCACTACCCCTCTTTTATAGACATGAAAATGAGGTCTAGAGAGGTTAAATGACATAGACAGGGAAGCTGTTGGCCAGGAAGCAGTACAGGTAAAAGGTGCCAGACAGGATGGGGCAGGACGGGAAAGGACCCAAGGCCATAAGCTCCACGAGCCACAGGTACACATCCAGAAGAGCACCTCATTGTCCCCTAGATGGCGCCCCAGCCAACCAAGTTACAATAAGGTCTAACCAGCAGACTAGCAGCTTAACAGCTGCCCTGTGTGTGATAGTGGACAAATTATTTACCTTTCTGATCCTCTTTCTTCAACAGCAAAACAGGTCAATACCTAGCAATTAGTCTGAGGAAACCCATTCAAGAATTCTGTTTTGGTATTTAGTTAACTATATATCTGCCCATTTATTTAATTTTATATTGGTTATTATATTATAGATTATATCATATTTATGTATGATTTAAAAGACAAGTATTCTTAACAGTAAGAAAGGAACAATAAGGTACAAAATTCTCTGAAAGTATGCAAAATTTAGTGTACATCTGGTTATGTACCCTTTCCTCAGGAAAGGATGCCGGGCTTTTATTCATCATATTCTCAAAATTATTCATGAACACCAAAAGTTCAAAAATGCACATTAAGCTTGTTAGCTTTATTTTCTCTATTCATTAGATTTATAAGGTTTATAAAGATTTCGGGAAAGGGCCAACCAAATAGCTCAGCTGATTAAAGCACCTGTTTAGGCAGATGCAGGGGCAGTGCTGGGCCTTCCTTGCCGGCCCGCCCACGGGGCCCACTGAGATGGCAATTGAGACTGGGCCTGGCGGCACACGCTCCTGTAATCCCAGCACTTGGGAGGCTGTAAACAGGCAGATCACTATGAGTCTGGTCTACACTACGCGTCTGAGCTATGCAGTGAGACCCTGTACACCTTGTCCTAAATAAAAAAAAAAAAAAAAAAAAAAAAAAAAAAAAAAAAAAAAAAAAAAAAAAAAAATTCCTGAAAAACACTAAACACAAGTCAAATTTTAATTTGTTCAACAACAAAGGGGGGCCATAGCAAAGCATGTGCTTTTATCTCCTTCAAAAAAAAAAAAAACACCATAAATTCATTTAGTCAGAATTATCCTCCAACTTTGTAATAAAACCAAATACTCAAAATTTTAAAATCTAACAACAAAACCCAACATACCCAAAAAAGAAAATCACTAAAAACTGCCCAAAATAGCCCCATTGCTTATATAACCCAGTGATGATTGCGCCTTCCCTGGAGTTGATTTTTCAAATTACTCATTCCCCACATTCTGACTCAAAGTTAACAACTTTCACTTCAAATAGTTATGATGTTGTTTTAAATGTACGCACAATAAGAGAACTGCGGTATCATGCAAGGTGCTCAAATTAGGAACCAGAAAAGGAGGGTCACAGTCCTGTTCTGTCACAAATGGATAGCAGGACAGTAACTAGGACCTGGTGTGGAGTCACACAGCTCCCAGGTCACCTGCTCTCCTGACAGTGCACTCCATTACAGAAAGGGAAACTTACAGAATGCGAGCACCCAACAGAAGGCCTAATGAGGAAAAACACACAGCATGCAACAAGTACTAGATTACAAAAGCTTCTGTCCCCACAGCTGCCACCTGAAGGTACACATATTCAGAGCAGGGTCTGTGAGTGGCGGCACTAAGAACTTCAATGTTCCACTGATAAAAGCACCAGACATCTTTACATGCTGCTCCTTTCCTTAAAGATGACAGAACTTTATGAACCCTTCTTATAAGAAGGATTTAATGACGTTTAGACAGAAAAAAAAAAAAAAAACCATAAAAAATACACAAAATAGCTTGGTGTACCTTGATACATAAAGTCTTATTTTATAGCTCACTAAAAATACTTGTTATAAAATGGGCAGCTTATGTTAATCATTATATTTGTAAGCTGCCTTTTCCAAAAGAAGTATTTAGGGCCTGGGCGATGGCTTGGTGCAATAAGCGCCACCCTGGCAAAAGAAGTATTTTTCAGTAGACTACAAAAGATAGCTTTCTAAATTAAGATAGCCCTATGTGGAAGAGACATTCCTTCCCCTTTAAAAAAGAATTAGCGTGATAGGGCTTTTCTAAAAGGCCGTGACTAGCATTTCAGTGTCAGAATGTGAGATTATTAATAGGAACACGAGGGATGCTCTGCTTCCTAATGGGACCAAGTCCCTGCTATAAGAACTGCTGCAAGCAGCACGAGGTGGAAACCATGGCACAGGTTCTCTAAGTCATCTCTAGCAATTTTCTTTCATTTGCCTACTATGTGAATCAAAGAAATCAGTAATTCACTGGATGAAGACAGATACAGGGTACAATAAGGCACAGGCACTCAAATGAATAAAAAGGAGCAGCAAAAAGAAACCAAGGCAGGCTCTCTTTAAAAATACCCCGGAGTCTCGCAAAAAGTTTATGCACAAAAGCCCAAAGGAAGAGCTACTGGCGTGGCTGCTGCATGATACACACCCAGCACCCTCAGCCGTGCTGAAACATGCTCCATAGCTTACGGCTCACACACCTTCACTCATAACCTAACACTGACCACGAGTTTTCAGCTCTTCTTGGAGCAGCACTTCTAAGCACACGCTACAAGCAGCAAAAAAAGGTGAGGAAGCCGCATGCCAGCCAAGCCCTCACCCTGACCAGCCAATGGCATGGCTTACCAGGAACTCCAGTCTGCAAATGCACACACTTTTGTAGCACACTTAAATTAGTGAGAAGAGATAAAGATTAAGGCCATAATTAGTAAAAATTGAATACAGAAATTATTTCTCACAAATTCAGTTCTAAGTTCATTTTATTGTCCTTAAACCACAGCATCCCTGCTAAAAGGAATATAAATAGGTATAAATAATTAGGTGACAATTTGGCATTGCTAACAAAAATTCACACTGCATATGAGGGGTGGAGTCTCACTTTAGTGGCCTAGGCCGGCCTTGAATTTGCCATTCCAAGCAGCTGGGACTACAGGCATGGACCACCCCACACAGCTCACATGTATGTTTTGATCTTTCAGTTTTACTTTGAGGACTCCAGCCTATAAAATTTGGGAACATAAGATCAAGCCAGCTGACTACCACAGAGGACACCACAAGGAAGAATGCACTAAACTTACATGTAAAGACACGCAAAAGACTTCTAAGGCTCTATTCAGTGAAAACATGCAAACTACAAAAGAACAAGTATAGAAAAAATGTCAAAGTAACATAAGTGAAACTGTGTGCGTGTGTGTGTGCATGCGTGTGCCTATGTGAAGAGACATATGGGAAATGAACTGACAGATTCATCCCAGATACATATGCACCAGAAACTACCACCTGGGGAAAGAGTGGATCAAGTGTGGGGGCAGCATAAATTCAAGGACAAGTGAAGTTTTGAAAAAGGATTTTCACCTTTTCCTCCACACCCATCTGTATTACACCGTTTATCCTTTATAGAAAATAAGATGCAAAGTCAAATGTAAGCTAAACTCCAGAATTCAATAGGAGTCTGAAACAGAAAGCATGTTAGACTGTTGGCAATCAGAAACGTGCTTTGTAGGCTTTACCCTCGAAAGGAATAAGGAACAGCCGTGGGCAGTGTCAATCAGTCATTCTAAAAGAATGTGACAGTGTTTTCAGGAAAAAGCAATCTATGCAAGGAACTAAAGGTTTGTATCTCATAGCTTGAAGAATATGAAGAGATACTGAAATCAGAAACATTTAAAAAGATGTACCCATGCCAAATGTCGCTTAGGAATATAATTTCAACACCAACAACAAATGCTCTTACTCTGGTACAAAACACGCACTGTGTGGTGGGCCTGCCTGCTCATGGCCTTGACTGACTCTCTGGCTCACTCACCATGTGCGAGTCAGAACCACCCAAGCATGTGCTCTTGCCCTGAAAGTAAATACAGCCCAGGCTTCTCTACTTTTTTGAGATGGAGTCTTATTAACTTGCCCAGGCTGGCCTCAAATTTGCCACCTTCCTGTCTCAGCTTCCTGTATAGCTGGGGTTACAGGTGGGTACCATTATGCTTGATGTATGTAAGTTTTCAGAAAACTTGATGCATAAAGAACTAAATGGTACTCTTACCTGCACATTTTCTTCCGTAACCTGAATTTCTGCAGTGTAAACATAATCAATTAGCATCCTCAGGGTCCAGCCATCTACCTCTTTTATTCGAACTCTCTTTGCTCGGCTCTCACTCATCTCACCTAGAAAACAAGGAGTAAAGGGCATTACTGCAAGATGCCACTGTGGAAATACCATGCGAGAAAGACTGATCCATCTTTTTGCCACCCACTGAACTAGAAAGGAAACAGGACAAGCCACCTCTTGTGGGTATAAAACACTCCCCCAACTCTCCTAAAAGCTTCTCTGGACAAGTCATAAAATGTACTTAAGCTACCCACTTGCACCTAAAAAAATCACAATGATGTAAGCAGCATAAGTCTAACTGTATGAGTTGTAAACCTGTGCCGCGGGAGCCTATCTGTTGCTATCCATGCTCTTTAGCAATGTGCTTGCTTCACAATTTCCAGTGCTCACTAAGACAGACAGTATCACAACCTCTGACCAGGAACGCTTTCTGGAAAGACTCACTTAATTAGCAACACCCACTCAGCAAGTACACAGATGCTGGCAGGGCCTGTGCTGGTCAGAGGCCTGAAGTTCAGTGTGAAGTCATAACCCTCATGCAGAAAACAAATTACAGAAGACGCTAAGATCAGGCATGGCAAAGCCTTGTTACCAGATCTTCTAGTCTTGCTCCCTGCTTGGCAGCTGTAGTAACTCCATGCAGAAGGCATTTTCAGACCTGTACTCAGTACTAGCCAGGCCCTTTTTGCAACACTGTCTGATAAAAAGTTGTATATGACTTAATTCCCAATACCTACTGTGGAAAAAAAGAGTAACAAAAAGAGAAAGGATGGTCCCTAAATTAAAAGGAACTGGGCAGAGGAGAAATTAGATCTGAGTACCTACTTGTGGACAACACAAATACCTAAAATATAAGGAAACACAGCCATAGAGTGACGGGGAAAGAAAACCTCCATTAAAAGTGAAAAGGAATGAAGTACTTGTATTCCAGCACTTGGGAGGCTGAGCCAGGGGCATCACAGTGAGTTCAAGGCCAGGCTGGACTGTATAGTAAAGGGTGGTGGCAGTGGGGAGCCAAGAATAAAGCCTAGTGTCATGGGACACCCTGAGTAAAAGAGTCTGGCTCTAGAATTCACTGTATTTTAATAATAAAACAACAGGCACAGAGGGGCCAGGGAGATGGTTCAGTGGAATAAGCGCTTTTCAGGCAAGCACAAGGGCCTGAGTTCTATCCCCAGTTCTGCCAAAAAAAAGAACAGGCACGGAAATGATACCACTATCCATCACCTGCTCCTGAATCCAGCATTACCTATTAAAAAATAACACAGTGATCTCAAGATTCCTTGAAAGCTAATTTCCTTTCTGACACAGTCAGTGACCATAAACTATTAGAAAAGCCTATGGGAATCCATTATTACACAAAATTCCTTTGCCAATAAAAACCCTGGAGGAGAAAAACAGTAAGTGATGTACATTTATTTCATTATGCTTCCCTAGAGATTATGTGACAAGATCTCAGGGAGAAACTGTTCTTCTTGGAGACTTCACAGCTACCCTGCTACCTCCCAAGGGGAGACATCCATCATCTGTACTACAGGGGAGGGATGGCTGGGGACAAGGCACACGGGGCCTCTGCAGCAGGACGAAGGAGACCAAAGGGTGCGTCTCAGTACTAACAAGTGTCTTTTCCCTCCTAGAGAGAAGACAACAGACGAATCTGGAAAATGAATTCATCTGCATGCACTGCACCCTCCTCTATCCTACTCTTCATGGATCTGTTTGATAAGCAGGTTTGTTTAATCAAAAGGTGCCTTTGTGTCATGGGTTATGACACTCTGGTGATTCCTGCCTGACTTTAGACAAAGCCTGTAACAAATTCATCTGCAGAACCCTGTCACGTACAAGCCCTGTGGGGCCTGGAACCAGAGAGCCTTGGGGAGCTCTAGAGTCAGGCAGGGCTTACTTTAAACTTTACACATGTGACTGAAAAAAGTCCTGTGCCAAGCAGCTTCCAATATTATGGTTTTCAAAATATGGCTGCTGTAAGATATACTCTGTCAATTCACCTATTCTCTTTGTGTCATTTTTAGGGTTATTTCCCTAGAAAAGTATAATCCACTTTCAACAAAATCAATCTCAATTATATATTGCTTTAAAGTGTTTTAATCTTTATTCTGATACTGTGTTAATTGATCTGAAATTATAACTATTATGAATCAAACCATATAGAAAAAGAACTATAGACATTATATCTAACTGTAGCTGTTAAGCAGTATGTCAGTGACTGCCCTTCGCTATGTTTAAAGAAAAAAAAATCCATACTATATGTTTTGTTTTTTTTTAATTTCAGCATTTCTCTTTTAAAGAATTTATTTTACACCTATTATACCACACAGCATGCTCTAAACATTGACATATAACCCCCTAATAAGATAACGCAAAGACAAAAAAGCTTATCTTCTTAGAAACAAAGATGCACCATCACTTACAGTCTTCAAACATCATTGCACTTTTAACTTCATTTGACAAAACATTCATGAAATAATCAGTAGATTACTTAACAAATAAAACCTTTAAGCAGATGAACTATCCTAAACTGTTAATCAGGTTATAAATTTTACAAACATCACTTATATTATTAGTAGTAATGGTGGAGCTGGAAAGCACTGTGCCTTCTCCAAGCTGCACAGCAAGAAGCAGCAATAGTGTGGTGGAGCTTGTGGCCCTTTCCAAGGCCACAACTCTGGCTGCCTGTAGATGTCAGCCCATGCATCTCCCTACGCTTGTGGACTGGTTTGGTGACCAACTGGGTGTCAGGATTTCTTCCAATGGCTTTGTGGAATGGATCAATAAGGATAATCTCAAAGAATTGGTATGTGGAATCTTCACCAACCCAGTAAGAAATTAGAACTCTCAGAGCCCCCACACTGGAGTCCACCCTCAGCAACAGACTGAAGGCTTCACGCAAACTTCAGTTGCTTAATGCCACGATGGACAGGTTGACATAAGCTGCTCCCTTAGGGGCCTGGTGGAGAGCTGAGAGCTGGCGGTACTGCCAGCAGTGGACCTGCAGGAGAAAGTGCATCACATCGGACTGCTTCTTCCTCCACAACTCCTGCATGTGCACGTATGCACCCATTTGGCTTGCCTGGTGGCTGCCGCCAGTTGAAAAGGAATAAACCATATTATGATTTATGTTTGATAATGCATTTTTAAAGTACTGTATCTAATGAAGCTATGGTTTTTCCTGTACCATTTATAACTTCTCCCAGGCTCTTAGCTGATTTGTGTCTTGATCATGAAACCCTAAAGCTCTATTAGATAATTTGGAGGCTGTTAGGCTACCTATAGATACACTAAAGACCTGAGGAGGCATCATCCTGACTTTTTTCCTCTTTCTTCCCACCAGACCTATCATTCACCAAAACCTACAAAACTAAAATGAGACAGATCTCCACCAGTCCTTCCACCTCCTCTCCATCTGTCCTGCCACCAGGCCTCTGGTTCCAGTCATGCCAACCCCACTGTAGCAACCTCCTAGTTCTTTTCCTACCTCGAGTGCTAAATGCACAGTTCTGACCACAGATATCAAAATCCTTCAACTTCATGAACCACCAAGATAGCTCACTAGATTAAGCACCTACTTAGGCAAGCACAAGGACTGGAGTTTGATCCCAGCACCACATGCCACACTGGCTCCACCCCTGGGTGTGCTGAGCCCAGGCATGGTGGTCTATAATCCCAGTGCTGGGGAGTCTGAAAACTATGAGTCCAAGCTACATAGCGAGACCCTGTACCAAATACATGAAAAAAAAAAAAATCCTTCACCTTCTTTCAGCCCAAACATACAACCTCTGTACATATCCCGCTTATGATTCACTATCTAACCCCATTCCTCTCCCACTTCCACACTTAAAATACATTTCTAAGGAACTATCTATAGTTTTCCACACACATTTTTTTTTTTTTTTTTTTTTTTTTGGTGGGATTAAACTCAGGCCCTTGCACTTGCCAGGGAAGCACTTATTCTACTGTGCCATCTCCCTGGCTAGTTACCATACATGATGCAAATTTTTTTTTATGTATTTTAGTATAGGGACTACAGGGTCTAACTACACAAATCAGACTCATGATCCTCCTGTTTTCAGCCTCCCAACCACTGGGATTATAGGCGCGTACCACTACATCCAGTCTCAGTCACTGGCTCAGTGTGCCCTGGGGGCGGGGCCAGCATGGTACATTGGGGATCAAACCCCAGGCCCTGTGTCTGCCTAAGCAGGTGCTTTAGTTTGCCAGCCCTACATGAAGTAAAATCTTTACTTTGATGCCTTTGCTGAATGACCTTAGTCCTCTTGGTCTCTCTAACCCCCTAACTCCTAGTCCCCAGGCTAATATCCACACTTTCTTTGAAGAGTTAGGGGCAACCCCTCCAGGAGGCTTTTACCATGGATCCAGCTGGGCGACTTCATGAAATCCATCATCACAACCCACTCTTTACCTAGTTCTCCACACTAAATTCCTGAGCTGCCAGGAGGCAGCAATGAAGGTTTTCATATCTCTGTATACCATAATACCTGACATACAGCAACCTAATAAATACTGATCCGATGAGGGACTGACTAGATGAATAAAAAAAGTGCCAATTTAAAATCCAGTACTTAGGGGGGCTTGCAAGTTAGCTCAGTTGTCCCCAGCTCCACATACATCAAACCCACACTTAAGGCAATCTAAGCCAGCCAAAAAACAAAACAAAAAGAATCCTTTTAAAATCCATTCCTTAGAAAGGCCATCAAGATAGCTCAGCAGACTAAGTGCCTACTTAGGCAAGTGTAGGCACAGAGGTTCCATCCCTAGCACCACATGCCAAGCCAGACCCACCCCCAGGTGCACTAAGCTGTCCACTGAGACCTGGGTATGGTGGCATATGCCTGTAATCCCAGCACTGGAGAGGCTGAAAACAGAAGGATCACTATGAGTCTGGGCTGTATAGTGAGACCCTGTACCAAATACATAAATTAAAAAATAAATAAATAAAAAATAAAATATATTACTTAACATAATATAATTAGCAATTGGTTAACATATTTACTTAATATCATTAGTACCTCTTGTATTAGTCTTAAACAGGTATTCTAGCTATAAAGGATTTCAGTCAACATATATTTATCAAACATCCACTCACCATGCTATGCTGAACTAAAGCACTTTCACCTGCAAAGAATGCATCATCTCTAGTCTGCTGGAGAAAAGAAAATCCTCCAAATTATAAAAGCTCAGGGAAACATATAGATGACTGAAAAGATTTCTATCCCGGGCCCTTTAACCAGGATACCTGAATCCTCACACAAACTGATAATATTATTTATCTAGTCTGCATAGGATAAATAAAATGGCAACAGGTTTAAGGTGAAAAACCTTATATCCATTTCATTAAAAAAAATTCCATGATTCTAATTTCAGGTACTGTTTACCAATAAAAGTACCTGAAAATCTGTAATAGCTCTGACTATACCGAAACCCTAAAAAGTTAATGACAAACTGATAGTTACATTTAGTACATCAATTTTATCCCATGACTTTTCACTTTCCACCCATCTAATCATTACTGCCCTCCTCCTCTTTAGTAGTCTTGAGGTACAAAGAAGCTACAAGAACACAGAAAATGCCGGTCTGGCAGGGTGACCCTGATGTGTCCTGCTCCCACTCTCCAAGGTGGTCACGGTACATCCCTCCACCCTCAGTTCCAAAAGCAAATCTAGCGCAAGTACGGTGACTGCATTTCCCCTGACAGACTGGATCTGGTCAAAATACCTCTGGGAAATTTTCCTAACCTCTTAATAGAGAAAGTCCTCTTTACTTAAGATGCAGGGTCCTTTTGTTGAAGCAGCAGGAAGAAGCAGGTTCCTGAGGAAATTCTCAACTAGTAGATTCAACCATGCCTGCTGCCTAGCCTATTTTTTATTGTTTAAATGAGCTGCAGCAGCAGCTTCTATGTATACAGCCAAAGCATTCTAACTTACATTTTTCATAGGCAATACCCTATTGAATTTTCTTCAGAGCAGTCACTGGTATGAGAAGTTATCTTTTCTGTAAGAAATTACTGATTTTTGTATGTATTTAGCACAGGGTCTCCAGGGTCTCACTAGACAGATCAGACTCGTAGTGATTCTGTTTTCAGCCTCCCAAGTGCTGGGATCACAGGCACGCACCACCACGCTCAGTTTTGACCTCTCCTCATCTCCTCAGCTAGAACCACAAGACTTGTCTGCTGGGCTCATCTCAACAAGGAAATGCTCAGAAAAAGCTTCCTGATAAATGAAGGCATGAATCTTAGAAAGACATATGCATATGACTATGCATGCATACAAATTCTAAAAGTTATACTTCTTGCTCACTGATAAGCTATCATGTCTTGCTCTAATTTACTTTGCTGAATTATGTTCTGTATGACATACGTAATAATTAAAAAGCACATACTAAAAAGAACACAAATGAAACTTCAGAATTTCCCACTAGACTTCACAAATGTGAGCCTGTGGCTCCAAATAACCTAAACATATTTCAAAAATAAACTGCTTTTGTAAGTACTATGTTTATAACAACTAATCTAAAAACACAAGAACCCAATTTGATATATTCCTTCTAAAGCACCAGTTAACCTGACTTTGCTTCAAACAGCCCATACCTCACAAGGTAAAAACCTGTGACTGCAGCACAGAATTATCTTTCACCTTCCTTCTCTACTCAAATACATGGAACTACAGTGAGTAACAGAATTCCTTTTCAGGTGACAAAAAAACTCACCTGCAGTTTATGAGAGGTTAGGAAAACAACCCTGACTGAGCCAGAGACTACACCTACAACAGGTGCTCGATAGAGCAGGGTGAGGTGGTGCACCCCTGCAATCACAGTACTCAGAAGCTCAGTGAGCTTGAGCTCTGCCTGAACTACATGGAGAGACCCTGGTTCAAAAACCAAAACCCAAAAAGGGTATCTAATGGGATAAAAGCTACTTAAATGTTGGGCTCGCCATGTTGTTTATCCTATTTTAACAGGGCTTTGGACTATGAAAAGCAGATGAACAATGGATCCACCTTGCATCAAATACCTAAATGAATATCTATGTGTATTCATATATTCTAAACTACCCAGGTCAAAAGTCTGGGTGTTCTCCAATCTCTCCCAAATTGCTGACCACTGCACACTGGATTCAAAAGTAGAAGAAAAAAATATGAAGACTATCAAAAAGGTCAACAGCACCCATTGTTGAAGAACCATAAAAGTTTAGACCAAGTAGCCTAGTGTGGTGGTACATGATAATTCTAACACTAGAGAGGCTGAGGCAGGAGAATCCCATGCTTATCCCAGCCTGGGTAACTTAGTGACAATGAAATGCTTTCTGAATAGCACAGACGAAAAGTAAGTAAGTAAATAAATAAATAAATAAAGTTAAATATAAATTTACCATGTGACCCAATAATTCCACTTCCAGGTATCTATTTCCAAGAAAAGTGAAAATACACATCATTCAAATAAGTGCTCGTGAATATTCATAGCAACATTATTCATAATAACCAAACAATATACAACAAAATCATCCATTAATTGGTGAATGGAAAGTCAAATTGTGATATCCATAGAATAGAATATCATTAAGAAATGAAAGGAAAGAAACATTTTTCTTTTCTTGGGGGGGGCGGCAGGGTTGTACTGCCAGAGCCTCAGGCACGCTAAACAAGTGCTGTACCACTGTGTTCCATCCCCACCACAGAAATAAACTCTTTTAAAACAAAACATGAAGTTGATGAGTATCAAAAACATTATATGAGAATAAAGTTACTCTAAAATAGTTATTGACTTCTATATTCAAAATGTATTAATCTTAGGCCAACAAGATAGCTCACCAGGTGCCAGGGAGATGGCTCAGTGGAATACGTGCTTCCCTGGCAAGTGCAAGGGCCTGCGTTCAATCCCCCTGGTTCCACCAAACAAAAAAAACAAGATAGTTCAACAAATTAAGTGCCTGCTTAGGCAAGCAAATGGACCAGGGTTCGATTCCCAGCACCACAGGCCATGTCATGCCAGCCCTGCCCTGGAGTGTGCTGAGCTGGCCACGGGGACCAGCACAGTGGTGCAGGCCTGCAACCCCAGCCCTGGAGGGCTGAAAACAGGAGGCTCACTATGAGTCCAAGCTGTGCAGTGAGACTCTGTAACAAAAACATTAAAAAAAAAACAAACTCACATAAATTATGCCTCAATCAAGTCAGGAAAAAAACAATTTTATGCATTCAATAATTTATATGTGCCAGAAACTAACAGAGGATTCCTTTTTTTTTTCTGATACAGGGTCTTGCTATGCAGCTTAGTAATGATCCTATTTTCAGCCTCCCCAGCACTAGAATTATAGGCTTGTACCACCACACCCAATTCTGGAAGAATACAGCATGAGGTACAGGGGATTGAACTGAGGAACTTATACTTGCTGGGCAGGCACTTATGCCATCAAGCCATTTTCCCAGTCCCAGTATTATTATTATCATTACTATTATTATTTTTTTTTTTTTTTAATGTCTTTTTGAGACACGGTCTCACTATGCAGTTCAGGCTGACCTTAAGCTCACTTTGTAGCTCAGGCTGGTCTTAGAACTCACAACAATCCTCCTACCTCAGCCTCCCAAGTGCTGGGATTACAAGCATGCGCCACCAAGCCCGGCATTACTATTATTATTATTATTTTAATGTCTCTGATGCAGAGACTGCAGGGTATTCACTGCATAGACTGGACTTCTAGTGATCCTGCTTTCAGCCTCCCAAGTGCTGGAATTATAGGCACAACCCACCACACCCCTGTCTCAATCACCATCTCAGCATGCCCAGGGGCAGGGCTGGCACAGCAGGCTGGGGATCCAAGCCTGGCCACTGTGCTTTGGCTGAGCAGGTGCTTAATCCATTGAACTATATGGCATGCCCTATTTTTCTTTTTAAATGTATTTGGTTGTTGCAGGGTCTCACTATGCAGCTCAGACTCCTGGTGATCCTCCTGCTTTCAGACTCCCCAGAGCTGGGATTAAAGGTGTGTGCCACCACGCCTGGACTCTGGCTGGCTCAGCCCATCCTAGGGGCAGGGCTGGCACAGCATGTGGTGTCAGGGATGGAACCACTGTCCCTGTGCTTGCCTAAGTTTGCCTAGGCAGGCACTTTACTCTGCTGAGCTATCTCACAGGCCCTAGTATTCTTATTCTGTTTCTAGCTCTGCAAACAGCAATCTAAAATTGGATTAAGTATAGAAAGAGTATTTGGGAGCAGAAACAAGGTGATCAACAAAAGCACCACCTACCAACTCAGTCATAACAGAAACACTAACAGAACACCTGGAGGGCTTGATTTCCCTCCTCAGGCAAAGCTCACACAATCCTGTATTGCCATGACAACTAAAACACAAATGGAGAACAATGAGACCAACAAGAGAGAAAAACAGAAGAAAGCTAGGGACATAACAAGCCTTCCCTCCAGCACCTACTTTGCAGGAGGCTCAGAAAGTTTTTCCTGGGGACCCTAAGTGTCCAAAGCCTTCTAAGGGAAAAGAAAACCTTGATCTTGTAGGGATATATAAACATTTTTGTTACTTGGTGGAAAGAAAAACATTTATCAAAAAATGTCCAGGGGCTGGCGAGATAGCTCAGTGGGCTAAAGTGCCTGCTTAAGCAAGCTTAGGCAAGTGCAGGGACTGAGGTTGGATCCCGGGCACCACATGCTGCACCAACCCTGCCCCAGGCCGGGCTGAGCCAGCCTGGGTCCGGCTAGTGGCGCATGCCTGTAATCCCAGCACTGGGGAGGCTGAAAGCAGAAGGAGCACCACAAGTTCAAGCTTCATACATAATAAGACCCTGTAACACCAAATACATTTAAAAAAAAAAAGTCTAGCCAAAGGTGTTTTTTTTTTTTCAATCTTCCTGTAGAATATAAAGAAACTCAGGAGTTAAGAATATTTTAAAAGTCATCATCACCACTAGGCTGGCATTCTTCACGTGCCCAAAAAAGTGCTGAATTCATATTCTGGGTCCAATGATTCTTTGCTTTGCAGGTTTTTTGTTGTGGTTATTTGGTCCTGGAAATGGAACTCAGGACCTTGCACTTACTAAGTGGGTGCTTATGCCACTGAGCTACGTAACCCCAGCAACTAAATTCATACTCTGATCTCACTTAATCCACACACATTCTAGAATGGGAGCAGTGATCCTCATTTCCTGCAAAGGAAAACTGAAGCACAGTCAACACAACTGAGCTTCCCAGAGGTCCAGTGCTTCTGAAAAGGAGGCGGAGTAGCAGTTTCACCTGAGGAAGGCCCCATGAAGGGAACAGTTTTTTACTAGGGAATTTCCAAATCAGGCCAACACATTTCAGATCAAAGCCTCCTTTTATAAGCCTAGACACTCTCTAGAACACAGTAGTGTTCAGGGGAAACAAAGAAGGTGGAAAGCCAGAGACCAAAGTGCAGCCCAACCGTCTTACTTCATTCCGTCTTCTCTGGTCGACCTCCAGGGAAACCCTCCCACTCAGCTCCAAGCAGAGAGCTGCCTCTACGCTCATTATTTCATTCTGCTGAGGAACAGCAAAGGTGCAGAGGACTGAAAACAGAAGGACCTCAGTCGCTTCTGTAGTCGACACAGAGCTTTCACTCCACCCACTGTCTCCAAGTAGCTGCCTGCACCCGTCTTCATCCACCAGGAAATGTAACCTCTCCTGGGTGCCACCCACTACAGACTTACACCCCACAATGCTGCTGGGACACTTGGGGCCCCACCCGGGGTCATCTGCTACAGTGTGCCCTCACTCCCAATGACACAACTAGCTGTGGGGCACACAGTACACACACACTGTTCCTGTGTTCCTTAAGGGACCTAGCAATCCGCTGGGAATAGGAGATACTTAGTCGTGCCTAGTGCACAAAGGGCTTTGTGTTCCTGCCTTCTGGTGTAACTATACTTGTATGCTCTGTTTGGTGTACCAGTACACTAATATTATGAACTAACTGATGGAACAGACCACTGTGTTTCTTTGTACCACAATTTCAGTTGTCTCCCCTGCTTGGAGGTTTTACTTTTTGCAGTTTTCACAATCAACCGTACTGCAAAACTATTAAAATTTTTAAAAATAAACAATTCATAAGTTTTAAACTACATGTCCTTCCCAGCAGTATGATGAAATCTTATGCCATCCTGCACTGTATCTCCTGGGACACAAAGTGTCTCCTCATCAACACACCCACGCTGTGTGCTCCCTGCCAGACAGTCATAGTGCCCTCTGGACCATCACATAGAAGATCAAGGTGCCGCAGTGTTCATGGTCAAGTAACGCCTATTTTACCTAAAAACAGCCCAAATGCACAAAGGTAGTGATATGAAAATTTCATTACAGCCGAGCGTGGTGGTGCAGGCCTGTAATCCCAGCACTCAGGAGGCTGAGGCAGGAGGATTGTTGTGAGTTCGAGACCAGCCTGAGCTACAAAGTGAGCTTAAGGTCAGCCTGAACTGCATAGTGAGACTCTGTCTCAAAAAGACAAAAAAAAAAAAAACCCACGAAAATTTCATTACAGTACTGTTATAACTGGTCAACTTTATTATTGCTGCTAACTTTTTAGTGTGCCTAATTTATAAATTAAGCTGTACAAGTATAATAGTATGTGTAGTGAAAAAAATAGTACATATAGGATCTGTTACCATCTGCCATTCCAGGCATCCACTGTGGGTCCTCCTATATGCCCACCAATAGGGGCATATAGGAGGAACTATAAAGTTTTAGAAAAATTTTTCAAAGAACTGAAGGCTTCTACAATGACAGACATAAATCACTCCTTTTTCAGAAGCACTAAAATCATGATGTATTTGCAACTACAAAGCTTCTGGATGAACTACTCTATTTTATTTCTAAATAATGCACATTATGCAAACATAATTTTGTTCACTACAAACACCGGATGAAGCTTATGTGAAAATCACTTGAAAAATACAGAACAGTAAAAGTGGTTTTCATTTGTAAAAACGATCAAGTGCTGAAAGCTGGAATGAATGGCAGGAAGGTGAATGCAGCAGAAGCCAACAGGACGACGCCACAGGAAGCACTGAGCAGAAAGGCATGCCCCCCACGCAGAGCGCATTTGCTCACCACAGAACAGAGAAACAGCCAGGAACTGAGAACAGCGAGTACATGTTCTTCCATCATACCGCGTTTTTAGTAAATGTTCATAACAAAAGAAAATTTTAGATCTATATGTAGTTTTTCAAAAACCATTAAATAATGTATTTCTTACCTGTAAACATGGCATGAAAATAAGGACTACAGGCGGCCAGCACCACTCTGTGAGCAGAGATTTCCATGTCTTCGGCCACAATTGTGACATCACATAGCAAATTTTGACTGTTCACAAAACAGAGAGAAAACATCAAGTGAGTCCCACAATAAACGTATCGCACACCATAGGCAGAGCCACTAGAGGCAAGCCTACTTGCAATGCTGAAACTAACAAACACACTGCTCTCCCGCAGGACAGGAACATGGAATATGAGGACACAGAAACAAAAACATCAGGCCCGGCACATCGTCTTGGGCCCTCAATCAGACTCTTGCTTTTGTTCACCACAGCTATCTTTCCCAACCTGATGACTGACTTCTCAACCTAGAGGAAACTTCTGGCAGTAACATATCAGTGGATAAAAGGACTGATAAGGTGAACAACACCTGGAGCAGAAATGGCTGGTGCCAGCTGGCCACTAAAAGGAAGAAAAAAAGAAATACATATATATGAGTCAAATACTGACCACCTCCTAAACAAAAAATCTGAAATACACTTCGGTCATTAAGCAGAGGAAAAATCATATTCAATTACACCTCCCCTTAAAAGGTGTTTGGAGCTTAACTCACCATAGAATATTTATCAAGGCAAATACCTCATTCCTTGAGGCCAAAAATACATTACCACATACAAAAATTTAAAAGCATTTCATTACTTTAAAACAACCATTACTCAGCCACCATAATTATATCTATAATTTAAAAACACCCATTTTCACTTCCTTAAAAATAGGTGATAAGCACTTTACATGCCATACGTGGTGCTAGACTGGACTCCAGGTTTTTTCAATTTTAATTTTCTTACTAGTACATGTTTGCAGTTAAAAACATTGCAGAGCACATTTTTAGAAAAGAAAAATAAGTCGTGCTAGACCCATTCCAAAACAAGCAGAGAGGTCCCCAAACCTGCCTTGTTGGCAGTCATCTCGCAAATGACCTGGGGTTGCGGCTCGCGTAACATCCTTTCCACATCTCAGATAACCAAGCACTGACTCCTGCATACATTCAGAGTACAGAGGCCACTCCTGCCCCTCCGCTACCTGCCTGTTCCCTACAAGGGCACTTGTTGATAGATGCAGGTACTGCCTACTTCATAATGTCTAGAAAATGGCACTGGGGACAGGAGATACAGCTCAGCGGCTCAGAGCCTGCCTGACAAGTGCCAGGTCCTAAGTTCAATTCTCAGTATCAAAAAAAAGACTATTGGGAAAACTGGTTGTCCACATGCAAAAGACAGAATTTAAACCCATCTCTTTCACCATGTATCAAACTAAAACCAACACAGATAAAAGAACTAAATGGTAAACCAAAAATACTTAACCTGCTAGAAGATAATAAAACTCTTGAAGTCCTTGGAGAAAGACTTCCTTTTTTTTTTTTAATGCATTTGGTACAGGGTCTCACCACACAGATCAGACTGTGGTGCTCCTCCTGTTTTCCGCTTCCCTAGTGCTGGGATTACAGGCATGTGCCACTACACCTGGTCTGGTAGTCAGCTCAGCACACGTGGTGGTGGGGCCAGCACAGCATGTAGAGCCAGGGATCAAACCCCAGTCCCTGCGCTTGCCTAAACAGGTGCTCATTCCACTGAACTATCTTGCTGGCCCTGAAGGACTATCTGAACAGAATCCAAGTTGCATGGGGAACAGTTCCAAGAATTAACAAAAAAGGTCATATGAAACCAAAGAGCTTACACACACCAAAACAAACAACCAACAGTAAATAGAAACTACAGAATGGAGAAAACATTTTGTCAGCAATTTTTCAGGCAAACAACTCATATCTAGAATATATAAAGAACTCAATAAATAGACCCCTCCTCTAAATAAAAGTCCCAATCAAAAAATGGGTAAGAAAAATGAATAGACAATCCACAGAAAAAGTACAAGTGGGCAATAAGTACACAATGAAAAATTTAACATCACTGATCATTTCAGAAATGCAAATTAAAACAATATAGAGAATCCATCTTATGCCAGAAAGAATGGCCCTCATGAAGAAATCAAATAGTAACAAGACTGGTGAGACTGCAGGAGGGGGAGGGACACAACAATAAACTCTTCTAGATTGTTGGTGAGAATGTAAACTAGAAGAATCACTACAGAAGTCAATATGGTGATTCTTCAAAAACTAGAACTAGAAATTCCATTTGACCCAACTATTCCCTTCTAGGTATCTTCATGAAAGAGTTAAGGACATCATTTTACAGAAACACAGGCATACCCATGTAACCATGTTCATGTAAACAGCACAATTATTTTTTTGAGACAGGGTTTTGCTGTGTAGTTCAGATTGGCCTTGAACTCATGGTGATACTCCTGCCTCTGCCCCCCAAGTACTGGGATTACAAGTGTACATCACTGCGACTGGCAAGAATAGCATAATTCTTAACAGCTAATCTTGGGAGTAGCTAGTATGTCCAACCACAGATGAACGAAGAAAATGTAGTGTTTATACACAAAACTCTAAGGCTAAACCTGAGTCCTTTGTAGGAAAATGGACGCACCTTGAGACCATACTGTTAAGTGAAATAAATTAGACTCACAAACCTAAACATCACATGGCTTCTTTTGTATAAGAAGCCCAAACTATAAGTAAAGAGCAAAATAAAAGATAATGGACAGGAGGAAGACAGATCTTCCACAGGTGGGAAGAAGATAGAGAGATGGGGGCATGGGAGGGAATGGGGAGGAAATGAGGGATTCCGCTGTGCTATGTGCATATGCCAAATCCACACTAAGCATTTGTGCTGCAAACATATACTAATAAGTAAAAGACAATGGAAAGAAAAGAAAAGAAAAAAAAAAAAAAAGATTTAATCAAGGTACCAATGTGCCTAAGTTCTAGTTCCAAAGTTTCATACATTTTGATTGGCTTACTCCTGCTTTTACCATAACACTGCTGACACAGAGGTTACAAGATTCTTCAGGGACATCTATATTTGCACTTCCTTATAAATCACTCGAGTTTCTCCTTAAAAAAATTATTTTATTGATACAGGGTCTCGCTGTAAGTTTGGACTTGTAATAATCCTATCTCAGCCTCCTCAGTGCTGGGATTACAGGGATGCATTCTCACACCCATGAGAATGGGTGCCACCATGCCATAAGGCACTGGCGATCAAACTCAGGACCTTACACTTACACAGCAGGAGTTTATGCTGCCGAGAGCTACCTCCCCAGCCCTAGTTTGTCCTTCTCTATAGCCAAATAGTAGACTACTATATAAAAACACCACATCTCTTTTATCCATTCCTTGGTTGATGGGCATTAAGGCTGTTTCCAAGAACAAATTGTGCTGCTACATTTATAGGAAATGGATGCAACCTGATTCCAAGTGAAAAACCAACCTCATGTGTGCAAGCAGCATATTGTCTCCCAGTATAAGAAGCCCAAAGAGTAAATAAGACCGAAAATGCATAACAGATATTTTGAAATGGGGAGAAAATGCTCAAAAGTGAAGAAAAACTAGAATGGGGTAAAGAAGGAAAAAGAAACACACATACACGCACACACTCAAGATAGATATACTACTAACTGCTGTTAGCTCACTGAAAGGACAGGTATATGGATATATTGCTTGATTGGTTTTCCCTGCCTATATCTTATATTGTGAGCAACTACTTTGCAGATAACAATGCACAGGGCCAGGGAGACAGCTCAGCAGCATAAGCACTTGCCTGGTAAGTAAGTGCAAGGCCTTGAGTTCAATCCCCAGTATGGAAAAAAAAAGTACTACTGAACAGTGTTACTTTCCTACAGTCTTGTTTTGAAATTTTATATCACTATTTTTATTATTTTTCCTCTGTTTAAAATGAAAAATAAAGTTGCAAAAAAAATTTGCCAACCAGAAGGAATTATTATTTTTAGCAGAAGAATTATTAACTGTGAGAATAGCATTTCTGGAAGAACTTTGACTGTGTTTTAATCAGAGCTAAACTGAACTCCCCAATTCCTAAAGAAGTTATCAACCCTGGCACTCCCAATTTCTTTGTGAAATAAACCATTTCTATCTAAAAACAGAAAAGAGGTACAAGCCAATCCCAAACAGACAAAAGTATTCACAGCAGTAGCAAAGCACCATGGGAAGCAGAACCAGGGTCCCAGGCAGAACAAGGACAGAGGAGGTGTGAAGGTGTGAAGGAAGAGAGGAGAGTGGCCACAGCCTCTCTAGACTCAGTCCTTCCAGGTTTGTCTGTCACAACCAGAGACCTGGGGCACAACCTGAATAAGAATCAACCGCACCTTCAGGCCTGTTCTTCTGTCAGTTACCTTCCCTTCTGCTAAGGTTTCAAGACAGATCTTAGTGGAATGACACCTGAATACCTCAAAATCACACAATTAATTAGCCTCAGTTACAATCACTCTTCCATCCTGATATTCTAGCAGAGCGCCTACTGGCTGTCACCCAGTGACAGCTAGCTTGGCTCTGGCTCCTTAGCTAATGTTGGTTATTATCAAGTATTATATAGCCAGGCTCTAGGTTAGAAAGGCTAAGAGCCACAATATAAATCAAAGCTGTGGCTTTAGTGTTCCATTTTTCATCTTTTTGTCTCCAGCAAGAATATTCAAAAGTTGGGCATGACGGTGCATGCCTGTAATTCTAGCACTTGGGAGGCTGAGGCAGGAGGATCACTGTTCACTTTGATTTTGAGCCCAGCCTGAGATACAAAGAGAGTTTAAGGCCAACACAAACTTCATAGTGAAACCTTGTCTCAACAAAACAACAACAAAAAATAATAATAACAACAAATATGGTGGCATTCCAGTTCACAAACTTAGCTTTATTCATGGTTCTGATCCCATAATTTATTTCACAATTATGGTTACAACCTATATAACCAACTCTGCTACCGGAATTGTGAGAAAAATTAAGTTCATGAACCAAGGCACCAATCTACCTTCAATAGCATTGAAAGATGACAGAGATCTGACCAAACTTCTTCTGTGCCAGGGAGTGCAAAGTGAGTGTGTAGAGCAGGATGTGCACAGACAGCTTGACTCTTACCACTTCTAAACCCACCTTGTCACAAGAGTTTGTTAAGAGACTTTTAAAGGGCCTGCGGGATAGCTCAGTGGGCTAAGTGCCTACTCTGGCAAACCCAGGGACCAGGGTTTGATCCCCAGCACCACATGCCATCTAGCCCTGCCCCTGGGAATGCTATGGAGACCAAGTGTGGTGGCATGTGTTTACAATCCCAGCTTGGGGAGGCTGAAGACAAGAGGGTCACTACGGGTCCAAGCTGCGTAATGAGAGCCTGTGCCAAATGCATACATGAAAATAAAAGTACTTTTGAGTGCGGAGCAGAGAGCTATAAATGTAAAAGCAAGGCAATATAAATTTTAAAAACTTGTTTTGGCATCTCATTCAAAATTGTCAAGGGGAATTTCTGAGCCCATGTTTTTATTACTTGAACTGTAATGAGAATGAAATGTAGAAAGAAATGCCTTCAAAATAATGAAATAAAGTTACTTACCAATATTTGCATTTATCCATTTGTTCACGTACTATCCAGAAAATGCCTACTGAGAGCTAAAGACAATGTCACAAGAACAAACAGGATAATGTCCATGACAACAAGGAGTTTATGGCTGAGAGGGAGACACAAAAGGAAATGAGCAACTGTAACATAAATCAGTGATTGTAACAGTGGGGTGGGGCCAGTACAGGACATTTTGGAGTAATGTGAAAAGCTAAGCCCAGCCTCAAGCAAAAGCTTCAGAAAAGAAATCAATGCTAAGCTCAAATCTGTGGAGAAAAATAGGAATTAGACCTCATGTAAAATTCAAATGACATAGAAGAAAAGAAAGGCATTCCACTTTTAAATGAAACAGTATTATGAAAATTGGCCCTTCTCAGGGGAAGAGGGGGACTGATTTTAAAATGAATAAAATGCCTGAATATATCAAGACATCCTCTGGTTTTCTAATACAAAACAAATGAATTCTAAAACTAGAAGAGCCTGTTACTGACTTTAAAATACATAGTGCACATCTTCTTAAAAGTAAAACGTGCCATCAGGCCCTCAGACATCAAAAATAATTAGCTCTCACACGAAAAGATTTACTTTCAACTGGAGGACAGGGTGGTGGGGAAATAACATAGCATCTATCCACTGCTCTTTGCCAGGTGCCAGGAAAAATCAGGAGGCGCTTCCTGACATGCGGACCAGAGTCAGGATGACACCAAGGCAGAGGCTGGTAAGCTGAGCTGGTGGCCAGAGCCCTCCAACAGCGCTCCGGAGCCAAGGCTTGTGCCAAGTCGGTATCAGGGGCCAGGTCAACCCAGCAAGTGCCCCATATGGAAGGAGGCAGCAGGCCAGGAGCTAAAGAAACCCCACACTGGTCAGCAAGGGGACAGGCAGCCAGATGAGGGGCTGCTTGGCGCTCAGGACATGGGCCAGTGTTGGCTGCCAAGTACCTAGTGAGGTGGGGAAAGCAAGGAGCTGTTCTGAAGGTGAGAGTCTCTGGTTGTGGATCTAAATGAATTGTATTTAACCAAATCTCCTGTCAGTGACAGAATCATTTAACAGGCAGACACCCCCTGCTTAAACTTGAGATTATAAAGTAATCTCAAGGAGCAACAGAACTCTATAATTCAGGTTAACACTATCTTCCCTCATTGTTCTTAAAACTATGAGGGTAGGTGGCATCTACAAACTCCCATGGGAGTGAGGCACAGGGAAAACCTAGGGTCTGGCTTCTAGGGCACAGAGTCCTGGAAACCCACACAGGTTTACACCTGCTGAGATTTTCTGAGTTAGAGGTGACACTCTACCTGGACAGTCATAAGAAAGCACTACAGTGATATAGAAACGGCTGTAAGCCAGTAATAGATCCCAAGGAGAATCACAGTGGCACAAGGAGAGCCACAAAGGGCCACAAGAAGCCACCAGGAGAGAGCAGACACTGAGTGTCTGCAGGGCTGAGACCACGCCCAGGAACAAGGGAAAGTGATTCCTATGCAAATATTTCGAAAGAAGCTCTGAGGGATGGGAGATGGATGGTGGGGAAAAAACAGGGATGAAGAAGCTGCAGGCTTCAGCAGGGCATCTGCAATGCTGGCAGGTTTGGGGTAGAGGGGAAAATTTGGGGCGCCAGGTAAAAAATGTAGGCTACACAAAGGAAACTAAATTTGGTTTTAAACACTTGAAATAAATCACAAGTAGATGCTCTTAACTATCTGTACAATAATGTGAAAGGAAAGAAGCACAGCAAGATGTTCAGATTTTCTGATCTGTGAGGGGACACTGGTGGAGAATGCCACAGCAGCGCAGCGTCCCAGGCCTAGGAGGCACTCAGCAGGGCTGAAGGCAGGGAAGGACGACACTCGGTAAGTTCCTCTGCTACTGCCCAGGCCTCACCTTCTGCAGGGCTGGATGGCCCTATCATGCTGAAGGAACAACACCTAAAAGCTAATCCATCACAAGCGCTTAAGAAACACTACAGAACAGCACTAGCTAAACTGAAGCCGACAGGTACCAAACTGCCCTCTAAGCTTTTAAATAATAAGACTGTTGAATCTGAGAGATCCTCCTAAGTGCTCTGTCCTTAGTACAACAGGAAAACAAAAGAGCTGGGCACTGTTCTACAGAAAAAAAGAGCATTAAATTGGTTTTTAAAACCTTATATAATTTCCTAAAATTCCTTATAAATAATGACATAAAACTATGAAGAGAAAAGCAGACTCACTTAACTCTGCTGTTCAGTTCATTTGCCAGGTCCACATAAGTAACAAAGTACAAACAACTAAACAATAACCCCAACCCAAACCCTCCGTACATGCAGAGCAATCTAACCCTAGCAGGGCCCTGGGCTGAGTGTAAATTTGAATGGCTGACACTATGTCAACTTGAGAGGTTTAGAAGCCCAACTAAGTACTCGGCAGGGGGCCAGGTCCTCACTGGTAAACATCCTGAGCCTGGCAAGAGGCGGGCAAGGAGGGATGTGCTGCTGCACACTCCCTAGCAGACTAGCCTGGTGTAATGTACGGGAGGAAATGAGGCCGGCTCTTCCCATGCCCCTGCTGCCTTGCTGTCTTCTGGCCTTGCGCTGCTGCCCCTGGGCCATGCCACCCTGCCTAGGAGCCAGGCAGATTTGGACAGAAACCTCCACGCTGTGGGAGCTAAATCAACCTCCCTTCCTTAACTCGGGCTTCTGTTAATGTCTCTGCAAGAACAGAAAAGTAACCAAGACACAAGCCTAGATGGAAAATGCAGTAACTACTTCTTTTCCACAGTGCTTTTAACTTCTTCTGTTTATCATCTAAAATGTAAGAATTTCTGTTATAACTCAACAACTAAATAGGGATCTTAAAAGACTTACAGATGGAGCCAGTGAGGTAGCTTAGCAGTCTAAAGCACCTGCTACAGCAAGTTTACACAAAGTACAGGGACCGCAGGCAGATCCTAGGCACCACAGGCTGTGCCAGCGCCCCACGCCCTGGCAGGGTGAGAGGCCACCAAAAACAAAAACAGAAAAAAAGACTTACAGGTGAACATTTGAATACAGATGAATCAACATTTATCTTTGCTGAACACTTTTAACTCTTAAATATAACTTAAAAATCAAAACTGAAGGCTAGCTCAGTGGAATTAGTGCTTGCCTGACATGTGCAAGGTCCCAAGTTTGATCTCTGGTACCACCGAAAAAAAAAAAAAAAAAGAATCAAAATTAGGCTCCATCTATATAAAACGCACAGCCGATCTCAATCACTGTTCATGGGAATTTTTAAAGCTCAAGCAGTCCTATGTCAGATTCTAGAACATGAAAGTTCTCAGTTTTAAATTTTATTTTAAAGCAAAAATGGTACCTTTTTTTTCTTTTTTAATGCTACCTTTCGAAAGTTCTTCGGCAAGCTCACACATCTGGCGATCTAGTTTTCCCAGTTAAACTCGCCTTGCGCTTTGCACACCTTGGTGCACTCTCTCACTGGGCCCACACATGCTTGGAAAACGGAAGAGCTGAATTTGCTGCTAGACACATTGCTAAATTACAGCTAGCCCGCTGTGCACTGTCACCTGCTCCTCCCCTCCTCAAACCTGCCTGGACCACAGGAGATTCCTGCCCGCCACTCTGTCCTTCTCCAGCGCGTGAGCCTTTTCTCCCCAGCACAAACCCTTGACTGCTGCTGGGTTCCTACCTGCTCCTGCTCCTCCACCAGACTGCAGGACTTCCAGCTCTGCCCCTGTGCGAGGCAGGGCCGCAGCCCCGTTGTGGGCTATCCCCGTGTCCCCTCAGAGCCCCTTTCTGCACCCAGGCTTCCCACACAATCTTACATGCTCCCACCCTCCTCACGATCCTCCCTACAGATCACTAGATACCCAAAAGGCAGGCGGGAGGAAAGTCCAACAGGTATTTTGGGCATGCGAGCAGATTTCAAAAGAGAACCAGGTGCTCCCACATACTCGGTGAATATATTGCTCTAACATGAATATAGGATTTTCAAACCAAATAGTTTCAAGGTATTCAAGTTTATTGTACACTGATACATAGAACTAGGCTTCTGGGTCTTGTATTTTTAAAAAATTAGTCTCAGGAAAGGTCATTATTCTTCTTCTAAAAAAAAATACATAAAAACACACAGCAATTATTTTAAATTTGAAAAAAAGGCCAGACAGGGTGGCACATGCCTGTAATTGCACCACTCAGTATGCTGAGGCAGGAGGAAAATGAATTAAAGGCCAACCTGAGCTATATACCAAGTACAAGGCTAACGTGAGCTAAACAGCAAGACTCTATCACAAAAAAATTTAAAAATGTAATTCTGTAACTTTAATCTTATAAAACTCCTTTCCTCCCACCTTCATTCCCACAGCCACATCTTATACAACTATAATTAAGGTGGCTCTTACTCCTCAAGTTGTGCCTCCTTCAGATCAAGATTCACAAGAACGTGCTCTCTCCTACAGCTCCTCAGCCCTTGGAGGTTACAGACCAAGGGCACTACAGTGACAACAAGGAAGTTCTCCCTGCTCGGAAGTCAGCAAACTACCCTCAGCTGCTGCAGGCAGAAGGAAGCTGATGCAAGGTCAGGAAATAATGGTGACTTTCAGATGTACAAGTCATAGAGCTCATCACAGTTGTTTTTTGTTTTTTTTTTAAGATACACTCAAATTATCTACAAAGGTTAAGTGAAGAAGAGGATGATGTGAAAAAGAAGACAGGCTTTAGTGGGTCCCAAAGACAGTGAAAAAGAAGACAGGCTTTAGCGGGTCCCAAAGACAGTGCATTTTAAAATCCACTGCAGGTTACCAACTTCAGGCCAACAATCCTGGTGATAGATCTGGTAGCCAACACTCCAATTATTCAAAGAATAATTAAACAAATTCTCCTTTGTTTTGAAAACCAGCACCAACCGACTGCCTGGTAATAATAGCTCCTTGAAAGGGCTCAACACAGGAGGTGCTACGTAGTGCACACCAAAACAGGACAGACACAGAGATAAACTAAGTCTAAAGCTACATAATTCTGGGATGAGTCGAGGGCACCACAACTGTCACAGCTAGCAGGGAGAATCTCATGGGGCCAAAGAACATCCAAGCAGCAGTGCGCCTCAGGTACCATTCCATCCACCACTATTTTAGAGTCCAGTTGCAAAGAAGTAAAACAACTGGCCCAGGGCCAAAAGCTTCTCCGCAAACTTGAGTAATTCACACACGCAAAGACTTAGGGACTGCAAGCCCTGGAGTGAGGGAATTAGGCGCAGGCTGACGAAGAGTCAGCAGAATGGAAAGCCACAGCGACCCAAAAGTGGAGGAAAGACAGTGGAGCATAGTCTTATTAAAAGTCCTCTTTTTAAGACTTTCGAAAAAGGAAAAACAACCATTAAAGATTCTGCGCTTAAAAGAGCTAGCCGTTTTTTCTTCTCAGTTTCTGCCACTTGGTGGCCACTGTATCTTATATTCTAATAACTTTTGTCACAGTGGTACTAAAAAACTGAAACAGCATCTCCAGACCTGCTGGACAACACCACTTGCCTATTCTCCCCCAAAATAAATAAAACCTTCATTTTGAAAACATCAGAGCAGTACTAGGAAGCAAATCCAATGAGCTAACAACAGTTGGTTTCCCTCTCCAATCTTTTTTTTTTTTTTGGAGTACCTGGGATCAAACTCAGGACCTTCAGCTTGCCATGCAAGCACTTATTCTATTGAACTATCTCCCCGGCCCTCCCATCCATTTCTTACCCTGTAGCCAGTGTCCACTTCTGTATTTGTGTGGTCACATACAAGCCTCATTGTGGCACACTCCTGCTGGACACTCTCCAGTGGCTTGCCCTGCAGGCAACTCCTATGAAGTTCCTAACAGCAGGTGGCAGGCAAGCTGGGCCTCCCTGCCCACTCAGCCTCCCTGCCAAACCACATGGCCACCTACATTCCAGGAACTTCTCGGGGCCCTGCACCCCTCAGCACTACACCATCTGGTAATCCCCCACCTCCCGACTTCACCCCTTACCTCTTTACTTTCAGATCTCAGCCTCATCATTCCAGTTTCCCCAGCGAACATTTTCCTGAACCATCATCCACCCCATAACCCCAGGCAGCCCTCCTCACTGCCACTACATCATCTTGTGACCCTCTGATTAGTGCCTGTTTCTGAAGTGAAGCCGAAGTCTCATGAGGGTAGCAACTGAATCTGTTTGCACCCATCATTCTCCCTATTGTACCTAGGAGGTAAGTGGATCCTGGTCAGTTAATCAAAAAAGAAACAAATAAACGAGAGACCTAAGCCACAGGCTTTTGGTAAGTCCTAGCAGAGAAAGGCTAAAGGAAAGTGCAAGCCACTCCCTTCTCGGCCAACCTTGCAGCATTTCAGATGTATACAGTACTTTCACAAAAGGAATGCTAAAGAAAAATAAATTTTAGTAAAGTGCTAAGCAAGCAAACCCAAAGCTGTACACATCTGCCTATATTCAATCGCTTTTAATGTCACTCAGTGGTTCTTGACATACTTGAGAACTACCTTCAGCAGTAGGCAAGTCACTAGTCCCTAGAACTACTGCAGCAGCCACCCTCACCACTGAAGAGAACTGCAGTTTTTTCTAAAAGTTTCTTTCCACAACTTCTGCAAGAAGCCCTAGATCAGTACTATCCTGTGGTATAATGAAGTCACAATTTTCTATTGATCATATGGAAGAAGATAAAAAACAGAAATTGTATCAATAATATATTCACTGTAGTATAAATATAGAACATACTGTCACTTAACATAACCAGTATTCAGAGCAGGGTATAGTACCTGGCAAGGACGACTCCCGTACCAACCCCCCCATATTTAAAGAATTATTAACAAAACATTTTATAGCCTTTTTGCACAAAGTTTTAGGAAACCACTACATGTTGCTACTCATAGCCTGTCTCACTGAATCAGCCACCTGTGGCCAGTGCCTACCGTATCTGACAGAGGAGTCCTACGCCATCTATACTACAATCAGTGATACGCTTCCCCTCGCTGTGCCGCAATGCTGGGGCCTGAATCCAGAGCCTTATGTACGCACTTCTGCTGCTGAGCTACACCCCTAGCCCTCTCTTCCTTTGAAAAGCTTATAGAAAAAGCTTCTGATGTTCACGATCAAACTAAGCAGCAATGATGAAGGAGGAAGTTATCCTCACTAGACAACTGAAAAATAGAGGAAAAAGACTGATGGTTTCATATACATGAAAGCAATGTACCTTCTTAATTCATTCATGACTTTAAAGGCCTTCTTCATGTGCCAAGGATTCACTGTCACTGGGCACTGTTTCTCAGTATTATCATCTTTTGCATCGAGAGGCTTCTGATGACCCTTTGTGCATCTGTACATAGAAGAACAAGAAACAGAATAGGATCGTATTAAAGATAATTTAGTACCAGGTTACTGTAAGAAATAAACTGAATGCCACCCTCCTTCTACTGACTTAGATGAAGTCTCCCCCACAAAGCCCAGTGTAAGATCAGGACCACTGCACACTTTCTGACAGTCACTATGGCTTCAACTGTGAAGGTAATTACCTCCCTGGTGTTAAGGCTCTGGCAAAGGTGAGCACAGAAAATTCAGGAAAAGCACATTAGCAGACATCACCAAACAAAAATGCTGAAAAATTATCTTCTCTGGTGGAAATTAACTGGCTTTTGCAATCTGCTAGAGTCACATGCTATTTACAAACCGAGAGAGTAGGAACATATTTTACACGAACTTCACACCCTTAGGATCTGATTCAGTTTGTTTCTACCTGCAAGGATAGATATTTAGCCCATATGCTTTCAGCCTACACTAGTAAGAGATCTGTCAAGTTTAAATGTTTACCACAGGACACCCATTGTGCTTAGTTTACCTTCAGTTTTCCAATTTTCATTTTTTACTAGTACACTTTTCATTATTTATAATCTTCACAATAACTCTGGAACCTAATTGCTACCATTACCCCCATTTGCCAGACAAACTGAGGTAAAAAAGTTTGGATGACTTGGTAAGTGGCAGTTAAATAACACTCCACCTAACCTGACTTTACACTAATGTTCAACAGCATTTTCTACATTAAACAAAGATATTTCATTTCATACGTAATTTTATCAATTTTTTCTTTCTGGTTCTGGGGCTTAATCCTAGGGGATCTCAACCACTAAGTTACATCTCCAGACTTTTTTATTTCTTATTTTTGAGACAGGATACCAGTAAATTGCCCAGCCAATCTAAACTTACAGTCCTCCTCCCCCACCCTAAGTAGCTGTGATTGTAGGCATATGCAACTGTTTATAGCTTACATGTACAATTTTCAAGAGTATGAGGATGTACTGGTATTGTTACCTATTATTCTTTCAAGATACATGGTCCACAAAAATTGACAACATTGGAGTATGGGATAGGAAGGTGGTAAATTAACTGCAAATTAATGGGCAATGGGAAATAATTGAAGTGACAGTTGCACAAATCTGTAAGTTAACTAAAATTCACTATACAAGATCATGGATAGATTTCATGGTACACAAATTACACCTCAATAATGCTATTAAATAAAAGGGAGTCAAGATACCAAACAAAGCCCTTAATAACCACACTTGCATGTCATCCAAAGAACAAACAAACATTGCTCCTCTCTGTGCTTTCCCTCCTTCCTTTCCTTTGGAATGCATCAGTGACTAAAACCAGGATCCTAAGCCGGGCGTGGTGGCGCAGGCCTGTAATCCCAGCACTCGGGAGGCTGAGGCAGGAGGATTGTTGTGAGTTCGAGACCAGCTTGAGCTACAAAGTGAGTTTAAGGCCAGCCTGAACTGCATAGTGAGACCCTGTCTCAAAAAGGCAAAAAAAAAAAATAAAAAAAATAAAAATAAATAAAACCAGGATCCTGTGCTCAAGGAGCTTACTGTCTAGGCAGTGGAGAAATCAGCAACTGGGACAAGTCAGTAAAGTAAACGGGTGTTAGAAAATGCAAGCACAAGTGGAAAGAGAAGGCAGGGCAGAGAAAAGACATGGAAAGAGAAGGCAGGGCAGAGAAAAGACAGGAAGGAATGTGGGGTGATGGCAGTGGAGCAGTGTAATTTCCTGTATTTAAAAGTGAGAGCTCAACCACAGACTAGGAGTGGGAGGACATCTGGAGGGCAGGAGTCACTGGAGCACATCCCAGGGACTGGGAGACCAACATGGCGTTGAGAAGGGCTGGGTCTGACGGGCAGATCAGGTGCCAACTGCACTGGGTCTTACAGGACTCGCAGGACTCTGGCTTTCGCCCCCAGGGGCACTGAGAAGCACAAAGAGGAGTGGCACAGTTCTGCTTGTGCTTTTATTTATTTATTTTATTTTTATTTTTGAGACAGGGTCTCACTATGCAGTTCAGGCTGGCCTTAAGCTCACTTTGTAGCTCAGGCTGGTCTTGAACTCACAACAATCCTCCTGCCTCAGCCTCCCAAGTGCTGGGATTACAGGCCTGCGCCACCACGCCCGGCTCTGCTTGTGTTTTTAAAGGATCGACTGGTTGCTGGTTGAGGGCAGTCTACATGGTCAAAGTTGGAAAGGGGGCCGCTACTCAGAAGGGTGGTATGGCAATACTACAAGCAAGATCAATAGCCCAGGGCAGGGGGACAGGTGGCTGGGCTCTGGATACTCTCAGGAGCAGCCAACAAGATTCACTGAAAGAGTCAGAGTGACGTTATTTCCCCGCCACACAATTGGAAGGACTGAGAGACCATCAACTGGGGTAGGGAAGGCTACAGGTGGAACAGGATTTGGATAGAAAGACTGAGAGCTCTGTTTCTTATACACATGGGTTTTAAGAGATGTGCCAACCAAGTGAAGACATCAAAACTACACTCTCAGATTAGGATTTAGAATTAAACAGAAAATCTAGAGATAAAGTCAATACTCACCGGTTGCAGAGATGGTAAATGATGTCCACATTAAGGTAACCTCCAAAATGAAGCACAGAAGTTATTTCTGTTTGTCTCCTTAGGCCTAGATGAATATGAGTTGATACACCTGATTCTTTGCCTACTGGAAGCAACATCAACTCATCCCTATTTGATTATGGTTTTAAGGGGGGCTAACAACTGATTTTACATAAGGTGCTGTCCCCAGAAAGTCCACAGTGGAATGGGAGAATGAGGAAATGTTCACTACAAACCAGGGATAAGTTAAGGAAGAGAAAGTCTGGCAAGACTAGAACCCAAGAAGCAAAAGAATATCCCCTCTGGAAGGGACTAGGGAAACACTTTACAGTGTAAAGCACATGCTCTCATGGTAAAGCAAACAGTAGGAATCCAGGGAAAGGAGAAACTGCATAGCTGTCTGGACGCCACACCAACCTCCAGCCACGTAACAGTGAATGCCTACACAACAGCAAAGTAACATTCACCAGCATGTTTCTAGCTTAGTAATTCAGAAGCTATAACCGAGGAAAAATCCTACACTGCAGATTAGCAAAACGCTCCTAGAAGCATTTTCAATGCACACAGTAGAAGCAAAAGCAACTCTACTCAAAACAATACTGTCACTTAAAAGTCAGGAGTATTTACATTTGCTTACAAAATTAGGAATTAAAATTCACAGCATTCTAGAACTTTAAGGCAGTTACTAATACAATAATCCCCATATCAATACCCTCCTAAAGCTATTTTCAGCCCCTGGGTTTTTTCTTTTATGTACTCCACAAATTCTGCAAAGAAAGAAAAAGTCTTTATTCTGAAGACTTAAAAGAGGAAGTAAGAAATAGCCCTGGATTTTCTTTTTAACTGTTCTCTGTGCTAAGAGCGACAGACATAGAGCACCCCTGCTGCATACACAGGTCTATTTTCAACAGGGATGCCCTTTCCACAATTTCCCATTTCCCATGTGGTTCTGAGTTAGTGGCCTCTCATTCAGAAGCAAAACTGAGTAATAGAAAATGACACATCATGTCTAAAACTGTAGATGTGAAAAATGCACATGTACTAGGAACATGCAGCTAAGTGGGAGGTTAAGAGGTTTACCCTTTAAATTAAACCACGCAAGCCTAGTTATACCTCCCTGCATCCCTTCTGAAGTAAAGTGCAAGCCCTTAAAAACCTTCTTGTTGAACTGTCTTCCTTAAAGTATCAAAAGCAGGGGCTGGGGAGATGGCTCATGGAATAAGCGCTTCCCTGGCAAACCCAAGGGCCTAAGTTCAATCCCCGGTTCTGCAAAAAATATCAAAAGGTGGTACTTCTTCAAAGTTCTTTTCACTTAGAAAGCTTTTCCTCCAACTCCATATTCTACAACTAGTCTTGCAATTATCCAATCACCTATCATTATGAAAACATATACTCTAAAATAGCTGAGATTTCCAAGGGTCTGGATTCCAGTGTACTGCTATATTTTATAGGACATAACTCTAAAACCTTCCTCTGGTAGTGTCTACAAACCCCTAGTTGTGGGAAAGGTTGGCTTCTCAGCTGGGATGACCATCACTCTGCCTAAGAACACACTACTGACTGTAAGTAAATTTCTAGAGAGGAGGAAAATTAATACTATACCAGTATTGTCTCCCTAAAAGCAGTCAAGATTTCATAAATTGCCCCAGGTTTAAACCTACTGTTACAATTGTTTTAAAGACTGTATCTGATTTGATGAAAACAAGATGGAGCACAGCCCTGCAATATTTTTTTGAGGACACTAGGGGAACAAGGTACAATTTCTTTATTTACTTATTACTTGCTTTGGAAAAATGACTTTCAATGGAGAGAAATTACACATGCAATTTCTCCAACTACACAGAACCACTCCTCACCTGAAGAGTCAGACAAGCCTTTTTAGGACTGGGTATATCAGAATGACAGCATCTCCCGGGGTAGGGGTGATTTTTAAAACAATAAAAAATCAGTATTGTAATATGTATCACCACCCCTACTTTCCACCCCAGGATACTTAGCACAGAGAAAATCAACATTTCAGAAAACGTGCGTCAGTTAATCAATGGGAATGATCCAGCTGTTAAATTTAACAAGGGGCCAAGGACACTGTCACATTCAGGACACAACTATGTGGTCCCTATGTGGACACTACCTCCACGCTCCTCTGCCTGTCCACCTCAAAAGCTGCAAGACTCCCCGGCTTGCAGTGAGTCACCCACCATTACTCACAAATTTCTGCCAAGTTCACATCAGCAGCTGTTGTTTTCAAAGTCATCGTGCATGCTGTACTGCTCTGAAGTTTCCCCAGTACTTTGTAATATTTCTCCTATTTTCTGTCATCTTCCCAGCTACTGTGCATTCAGAAGTTGGCATCTTATTAAGATTATGGCTGCCCACGAGTCCATCACATCCAAAGTAGGTGATATGCCACCATCACTAGTACCTTAACAAGTATCTGTCACATCCTCCAATCCTTTCCCAATTAAAACTGTGCATACCTTTTTTTTTTGGTTTGTTTGTTCGGAGACAGGCTCTGGCTGGTAGGTACTCACAGTGTAGCCCAGGCTGGCCCTGAACTCATGGCAGTCCTCCTGGCCTCAGTCTCCCAAGTGCTGGCATACAGGCATGCACCACCACACCTGGTCTTCCCGTATCTTTTACTACAGCCAGATTACCACATCACTTAGAGGATGTAAAGTTAGGATCTGTTTCTCCAGTGGGGTACACATTCTGATAGATGCTAGCTAGAGCTGTGGCTTCTGTTGCTGCTACTATTACTTCAAGGCGAAAAGTCACACTAAATTTTCAAGAATGTGAAATTAAAAAAATTTTAAGGCAGAAAGCCAGTAGATAATTTATAATTTACAAATACATAGTGATACTGCCAAATAAAGACAGCATGTTTAAAAATTCAATGTCTGCACTATGGACATGGAATGTGCACTGCACAAAGGACAAAGCTCAAAGTGGTGTACACTCACTGCACTCAAGACTAGGGTCAAGCCCCAGCAGCACAAGAAAGAAAAGCAGACCTACGAGTCTATCTGTAGTAAGTAGACCCTGAGGGCTGAATATGAAGCATTTTGTAAGATAACGTGCTGTCCTGTCCTTTACCAAATCACAATACATCTCACAGATCTCATACTTCCACTGAATAATTAGTTGTAATGCATACATATATTTTTTAAATGTATTTTTGAATTCCTAACTGGGAAGGAAACATCTAGAAAGGATAGAAGCACCCAACTTTGCTACAACAGACTAGCTGTTGAAGGAGGCCTGAAGGGAGGTGCCCAGGGAGGCACTGGAGGTCGAGGCTGAGACATGTGAGGTGGGGAGGCTTAGAGAAGTTGAGTCTAACTGCTCTCTGATAGTAGAACAATAGTGCTGTAAAAAGCTATGCTTCAGTTCAACTTAGCTCTCTCCCTCTTTCCCTCCCACCTACATGACAAATAGAGCACACTCAGGCACTTTTTGTCCCTGACGGTAACTATTACTGCAAAAGGGACCAGGGTAAAAGCATGTCTTATGCAAATCAATTTTTAAAGAGTACTTTACAAAAGATTAACCAGGCTTCCTCAGAGTGGAAGGAAGGGTGTTAAACTAAGGAAAAGGAGGTTGATGGTCCACTTCAAGTATTTCCTGGTCTTTTATCAGTCAATTTTAGTGCTACTTGGCCAGCACATACACTAAAAATCCTATTTTTGATCTTTTGCCTCTTTTCTCTTATGGCTATGACTTGGCTGGTAAGAAGGGGTGCAATAGTACCTGGCAATTCACTTTGTGGGCTACACTTTCTAGCAAATGATGAAGAGGTACTAAAAGATCACTGGAATCAGAACCAAACTGTACTTGCCCAAGTCAAATACTAAGCAAGTAACCCAGGAGTACTTACTCAGCCCTGCTGGGCTTTAGACTGTTCACTTATAAAAACTGATTTCTCATGTCTAACATAAAATGCAGTATGAAAATCAAAGCTAACACCACCTCACCTACTTATCTCAGGGAACTACAGAAGCATTAAATACCATATGAATGTAAACATAAAAGTCCAGAAAAATGTTTAGCTAAGGGCTAAGTTGAATATGGAGGTAAATTATTCACTGCCTTTAATTTTTTTATAATTTTCATGTATTTTGAAGAGTAAAAACAAGAGCAAGAAGCCAGGCATGGTGGTGCATGCCTGTAATCCCAGCACTTGGGAGGCTGAGGCAGGAAGATTGTTGTGAGTTCGAGACCAGCCTGAGCTACAAAGTGAGCTCAAGGCCAGCCTGAACTGCATAGTGAGACCCTGTCCCAAAAAGACAAAAAAAAACCAAGAGCAAGAAAAACAAAAACAAAGACAGAAACAGTGTAACATAACAAACATAAGTTACAGATTTTCAAAACAAGAATAGCTGATTAACAGTGATTGAAATAGTACCTATTTTTATCCTCAAATCTGTTGCTCAGATTAATAGATATAGTTATGCAACATGGGACATATGATTGAATATTACCACATGCTTTCAAGAAAACTTCAGTTTTTATTATTGTCCCTCATTTCATTACCTTTTTAAAAAAATTACTTTAAAGAGCATATTAACAATTAACGACATTAGAAATGGAACACATTTAGAAAACCAAGATGACAGGTATTTCAAGCACAGCTTTAGTATTACGCATTGCTGTTCTCAATGTAGCTGCTTAGTTCACAGATATCAGCTTAGAGTTGGAAATTCTTTGGCCGACTGCCTTAGCTATATATACATGGTTTTGCCCCTACCATATTTCCTATCTTTGCTCCTTTCTCTCTCTTCATTGTTTAACCCTTAAGTTCTGTTACTTTCCATTTAACTGGGTCTATTATACCTTTCAGTTTTTATTTCTTCTTTTGAGAACTCCCTTTAATTTTACTTGCAACTTTCAATTCAAGATTCCAAGCAAACCTGAAAATGACCAAGCTTTTAATACATGAAATACAGTAAGCACTGCCTCAATGCCCACTGTAAGCCTTGAACTATGCAGATGAAGGGATAGAGGGCTGACTCAGGGTCTTTCTTTACTTTCCTGGATTTCACTGAGTGAGAAGTTAGATCCCAAAAAAACAAAGAATGACACATGTCAGTACACAAGTGCAGGATTATGGGCTGCAGTTATAATTTTTATTGGATGACAACAATGAGTTAGAATGAGTTGGAATAAATAGGAAATATTGCAAAGAAGTCTAGGCTCCAACTGGACTGTGGGGGAACTCCAAGTTGTTCAAACTGGGAACAGAAGAATGAGAGATACAGGAAACAGCTGGAGAATCCTGACTTGAGATAAGGCAAGCTGGACATGCAGAGCAGAGCACAGACCACCGAAGAGCAGACTTCAGACACTGATCTGGCCGAGGCCTGCTTCTGTGACATACAGCTACTGCCAGGAGAAAATACACAGGACAGAAAAGACAGAGAGAAGACAGAGAGTGGGTTCTAGTTTTTCAATACTTTTAAGCTTGGGAAAGTAACCACCTCAATTTCCTCTGCTGAAAATAAGGGCCTAAACCATAAGACTATTGCAAGGCTAAGTGAAGTAATGAAATCTGCAGACCACATTTGGCAACCTAAACACTAAGGGAGGAAAACAACAGTGGTGTCACAGAAAGTAAGGCAAACTCAATGAAAGAAACTAAAGGAAGAAATATTTCAGCAAACATTAATAATCCAAAATGGAAGGAAGTACAGGGTCTGCTGCAGGGAAAGCACTCTGGCCACTGACCAGACCCAGGGTCACCGTAAGGAGGCCTTCCGACTACTCTCCATGCTACCTGGACACCATCCCTCCTTCAGGCTTCACTTCAGCAAAGACACCTTGACTCTCCGTGAACTATGGCTCTCTGCCCCACGCAGTCCCCTTAGCCTGCTTTATTTTCCTTTCTAGTACTTGGCAGACTCAATAAATTTACTTCTACATTTATTTTCTTGGCACCATCAATAGATTTATTTTTAAATTTATTTTCCAAGTCTCAACCAGGAAGAAAAGGGTTTTCTTTTCTGAGATAACCTCAAAACCACATCAGGCACTCAATAAACATGAATAAAAAAACCTGAACTGCAAACAATAAATTCACTTGGAATTTGATAGATCACAATAAAAAAAAAAAAAAAAGCACCAGAAAAGCCTTTTTCCTTCCTGTGTCACTCTGAAATAACCTCTGCCTGATCTCAGAAAGTTGTTCACTCAATAGATTTCATAAACAGCCCTTAGGCACAGCCAGAACCACCACAAGTTACTAACACACACGGAATGCCTACCACACGCACTAAGAGGTGTGGGGCTTTGCAGGAGTGGAGGAATCTAGTCCCAGCAGTAGAAATTACCACATAAATGCTACCTATCTATCTCCAGACTTCCCTTTGCAAGGGTCCCACTGCACCTCCATATTGTCCCTACGAGGACACTTTCTTCAGCACACGTTGATCCATGTCTTCTTTACTCATTATCTTGTGAATCATCATGGCTCCTAAATATTGTATTTTAAACACCCTGGCCTATTTCATAAAGATCTGCCTAGGACATCACATGCCCAATCTATATAGATATAGACACTTCATTAAACAAAAGAGAGAATACACTGCAGTGCACTTCACAAAAGACAAATAGTGAAGTAACTCACACCAAGGATCCAAATTCACTGTAACTCAATAATGCAGAGAACATTACAAGTCTCCGTTCCAGTCACAGTTCTCCTTGTTACCTATTATCTGTGACAAACTGAGGACAATGCAACAAGTTTTCATGAAACCAAATTTATTCAATTAAGGGCCATCTTTTACTCAGAGATTATATCCTATCACATTTAAAGAGTTATTAAAATTCTCTTTCTTCCATAAAAAGGTGGTGATAATTGCTAGTTCTTACTGTCAAAAATGATTACTTGGCAAAACAAGAAATTTAATTCTCGGTTGGGTCTAACAACTCCGCCTTTTTCTTTAAAAAAAAAAAATCAGTAAAATCCAAAAATGAGAGAATCTCTGCCCTAACCCAACCCATCTGCTGTTGCCTAAATCCCTAAGTGATGGCCAGTGCCTCTGACAACAATGGCCTCCTGTGATGTGAGTTCAGAGACCGGAGAATAGACACAAGCTGTACTGGAGACAGGTTTGCTTAGCATTGTGAAGGAAAAGCAAGACCTGCAGGAAGTACACCAGTTTGTGATGAGGGAGCCAGTCAGAAAACAAAGACCAAGACATGGCTGAAGGAGGGGGCATCAACGGGAGCTCTCACCCTTGTGCCTTTCAGTCAGTCTTCACCTCTGTAACTCTGGAAATCCTTTGCACAGGTAAACTGCAAAGGCTGGGGGGTGGGGAGATGGCTCAGTGGAATAAGCACTTTCCTGGCAAGCGCAAGGGGCCTGAGTTCAATCCCCAAAAAAAAGGCTGGGATATACACAGCACCCCCTAGATCAGCGCTAATCAGGTTATACTGCCCTTTACACTCCCCTCCTGGTGGACTTCCTGCTTTAGCTCAGGTCTGGCCAGAAGCAAATGCCACATGGTCTTCCTATCACCCAGAATGCAACAGAGTCCCAAAGTCACAGTTACTCAGTGATCCAAAAAACAAAAACAGAACTAAGTCCAGGGACAGCAGTATGGGACTGGCAAGAACTTGGTAAGAAACAGAAAAAACACAAGCGATCAAAAACAGATCAAGGAGGTCTGCCTGAGGAAAAAGGAATCCTGGGTAGTTTCCTGCCACCCCTCCAGACAATGGCAAGCTAAGGGGACACAGAACAATGTAAGCTTGGTTACTAAACATTAATTAGTTAAAAAAATAAAAAGCACAGGAAGCTGCGTGTGGCTGCACACCCTTTTAGTCCCAGTTTTGGGGGCAGCTGAGAGAGGTGGCTCTGTGGGACCTATCAGTTTGAAGTCAGCTGGAGAAATGTGGGGAGACCCCATCTTTAAAGAAAAGGGGGTCAGACAAAAACAGGCATTCAAATGTTTGCAGGCTGAATAAGTAAACAGGCCCACACCCATGAAGAATTCTGAGTCGGCTTCCAATCACATTCATGTGATATACTTTCAGTACAGGCTGAACACCTTTCTTTGCCCTAAAGCTCAAGCTAAGAATTCAATCTGACTGCTCCCAGTAACTTGGCTGTCTCTGTTCCACCCAGCTCCAGGAGCAGGACCCAGCAGAGCCTCTTCCCAAGACATCCCCCGCTTTTCTCAAACCCTAGAGCCTCATCCAGACAGGAAGGAAGTTCACCAAGGTGGAGGAACTGCAGCCCGGAAGCAAACAACTACTTCTGACCTACAGAAAGATAAATAACATTACAATAAGTTCTGGAACCACAATGAATTATGGATAGGCCAAATGAAACTAAAATCTGTTTGTATTTTTAACTGTATGCACTGAAACCACGAAAACGTGTCAGATACTACAGCCATTCATGGTTGAAAGAAAATTGTTTTGTCAGTGCTGGTGTTCCAGGTTTTCCCTTCTATCTCAGGCGCTCATTGTTCCAGTACCAAGGAGTCTCAACACCAGAGAACTGTTCGACATCAAAAGTATGATTCACTAATCTGCCTGGATTCAGCTTATCACTATTAGCACGCACACACCTATTTCATTTTTTACTTCAATTTAAATTATTCTTTCTCTGTACTCCCTCCAGAGCTTCTTTTCAAAAGCTGAATTCTAAGATCCCCTTATTTTGCTTGAGTTCACTTTGCTCTAAAAGTAAAAAGGGACTGCAGAGAATTGATATAAAAGAGGACAGGTCTGCTCCACAGGACAACGTCCACATCAGATGTTACTCACGGCATGCTGTCTGTACAGAGCCCACATCCGCTCTAAGTGCTTCCCTAGCCTGGACAGAACCCCACGCTTGTTCATGCTGCTGAAGCTAACAAACTACCACCATGCCTCCTAGAGGTTGGGAGCCCGCCCCAAGCTGCTGAAGCAGACCCAGACGGATCCTCAAAGCTACAGCAATCGAGAAGCCGCTATGTCCCTGTGCCTTTTCTATTAGCCCTGGAGAAGCAACTCAAGAGTTTTATGATCGTACTCCTCAGCCCCACGACCTGTTCCACTCTAGCTCAAAATTCAGTACTGCACTTTCAAAAACTGTAGTAGCAGAATCTCATTCGTTCTCTTAAAAGGATTTAACGGCAAACATATTTTTTCAGCCCAAAATCAAATACCCATATTTTGGCTGGAATTCTGCCAGTAACGTTACCCAAAAGGCCAGAGCGTTACAATCGCCATGTAGTGAAGCTAGCTGAATCTAACTAAAGAATGGTAAGGCTCCATACATAAACCCTCCTAAAAAGGAATAACGTTCCTAAGAATGAGGTTTGGGGCCGGGGAGATGGCTCAGTAGAATAAGCGCTTCTCTGGCAAGCTCAAGTCTCTGAGTTCAATCCCCGGATCCGCCAAAAAGAAAAAAAAAAATTAAAAAAGAATGAGGTCTGTCTTCGGCTCCACAAGTAAGAATCAGGAGGCTCTTAGTTTCCTTTCTAAAGGTTAAACTAAGGAAAGCAGGTCAAAATTGCAATGTTCAAAACTGGGGAATTGCAGCCCACTTTTACCAAAATACTTTTTTTAAAAACAAACATCCTAGCGCCTAATAATACAATAGTATTTTCTAGCTGCTATGATTTCTAGAAAGTAATTTGGTGGCAAGTGATCTTGAATGCACCTGAGCACCAGGGAAAAAAGACACCTGTGCCTGGCAGGTCGCTCCACTACTAATATGCCGCGGGTACCGATGAAACAGAAGATGCTCTGATTTCTGGATAAAACGTTCTGCAGTGCCAGGTAAGAGGTCACATGCCTTGAACGGCCGCAGCTCATTTAGAGTGATACGGAAGATCCTCGGATGGTAATTTTGTTGGAAATTCGGAGAAGCAAGTAACGTCCAGATCAACGCATCTAGACAACGGGCGTCTGGCACTTCCCAGTTCCCTTTCCCACCCTGAGACTGCAGCCTGCCTCCGTCTAAGGGAAAGGGGTGGCCAGGCAGGGGCACATCCCGGCAGGTCCCCGCGCGCGCACAGCCCGACCCGAAGCCCTCGCCCAGGAAGCCCGGGCAGCGTCGGAGTCAAAGCCGGCCGGCCGGCCGGCCGGCCGAGCTCCGCCCGCGGTCGCCTCCGGACTGCGGGCACCACGCCTCGTCACGCCCCACACTCCCGCCCCCGCGCCCCCGGGCGTCCTCCGCGGCGGGCCCGGCGGGCTCCGTCCTCCGCAGCGGCCGCGCCCGCCCTGCGCCGCCCGCTCACTCACGCGGCAGGCAGCGGCGGCGTCTCCATGGTGGCTCTTCGCGGGCTTCACAGCGCAGGCACCGCTCGCCGCCGCCAGCACCATTCCAGCCGCGGACGCCGGCACCGCCCGCCCGCCGCGCCGCGTGCCATCCGCCCCGGAGGGGGCGCCGCGCTCGCCTCACGCCGCGCCACCACCTGCGGCGGCGGACCCCGCGGCCATGGCCCGCTCGGCCGGGCGCGCTCCGGTGCTGCGCGGCTCCCTGGTAGCGGCGGCGGCGGCGGGCCGGGTCGCGGACGGCGGCGCTAGCGGGGGGCGCGCGGCCCGGCCACTTCCGGGTTCGTGACGGGACGGCGGCGCGGCCTTCCGCGCGGCAGAGCGGGGGCGCCTCCCGGCGCCGCCCCTTCCTTCTCCTGCCGTGCGGCACGGCGCAGCGCCGAGGCGGCTGTGGGGGCGGCGGCGCGAGCCGGGTCACCGCGGAGCGGGCAGGCGGCGGGCGCAGCGGGGCGAGGGCGGCGGGAGGGAGGCCGCCCGGGAGGCGCCGTGCTGCGCGACCGGGCCGGCCGGGCTGGGCACGCCCTCGGACCGCGCCCTGGACCGCGGGGCCTGCGGGCGGGAGGGCCAGGGCCGGGGCCGGGGCCGGGGCCGCGGCGCAGTCCAGGCCGGCCTCGAACTCGCTGCGCAGCCAGCCCGGCCTCGGACCCTCGAGATGTGGCCTTCACCAGCTGGAGCAGTTAGAAACTTGTGAGCAGCTTGATCTGATGACTTCACTGGGATTTGTTGTGAAATACTTTAAAAAAAAAAAAAAAAGGACGAAAAATACGAAGACAAGGGGGAGAAAGGAAATAAAGTGATGGGAGGTCATGAAGATGAGATCGGTCACAGAGTAGGCTTTGCGGCTGAATGGTGGGTGGGAGGCGCTGGCCATCATTTATGTGCGTGTTGTAAAAGGTCCCTAAGTTATTTGTCAAAGAAATGGTGACCCAGGCAGTATATGTAAGAATAAGAGGGTAAGCATGGAGATCAACCTCGCAGCCTTGATAACAAGGGGTCATGCATGGGCAAGAGCTAGAGAGACACAGAAGTCTTCCAATTCTGCGTTGGCTTGGAGGATAAAGCACTCAGGGATTGCCCTATAGAAAAGGTATGAGTATAACAAAGTGCACACAGGTGACCCTGACAAGCTTTAGGGGCGGCAGATGCTGTTTGTTCACGTGTTTGTGCTAGGCGTGAAACCCAATGCCTCAAATGCCTGGCGCACATACTACAGCTGGTGACTATCTGCAGGGTTTCGGTCAGAATTGAGAGTGGGAAAGCACAAGGTGTGGGGGATGAGGGGAGGATTTGAACTCGGATTTATGCATAGTAAATTTGAGGTTTCTGTCGGACTTCCAAATAGAGATAGATACAGGCAAGTGGGTCTGTCTGGGATAGACGTAAATTTGGAAATTGTAGACATGTAGGTGCTATGTGCACTCATCAGACTGGTTGAGCTCAACTAGAGAAAGGGAGTTGACCAAGAGTTAGTCCCGGGACACTCTACCGTTAAGAAAATACAGGATTCAGCAAAGGAGGAATGACCTGTGCAGTAGGAAGAGGGGCAATTGGGTATGCGGTGCCCTGGTGAACTAGCTCCCAAAAAGGAAAACTGCTAGGGCATGCCTCTGTCTCAGCTAACTGCTGTATGTCGCAGAGCCATCCTGGACCACCATGTATGTGCATACGTAACAGGTTATTTCTCTGTGATTGGTAAGGGCTCTCTTCAGGACCATAACAAAGCTCCTTGATTTATAAGTTTGTTATAAAAACTAAGTGAAATATCATGCATAAACCACACCTAAGGGTATAAGCACTTTTAATACACTTTTTTTTTAACTTATTTTTATCCTAACAATTGTACCTGTCTCAACTAGGAGTTGGGGTTAAGAAAATAGCATAGGTTTGACCACACTCATGACTTTACTTGTGCTATGTGCACTCATCAGACTGGTTGAGCTCAACTAGAGAAAGGGAGTTGACCAAGAATTAGTCCCGGGACACTGTACCGTTAAGAAAATACAGGATTCAGCAAAGGAGGAATGACCTGTGCAGTAGGACAGGTGCGTGTGTTGCATGCACACTACGGGAATAGGGCTGGAGGGTCAGGCATTTCAGGAGCTTTTTTCTCAACCAAAATCATGTTGATGTCCAGATAGCAAACCCTGAAGATGCCTCAGTCTGACAGGTAGGCACACACTTCTGCCTCTGGCCCCTTCCACACCCTCCTGAGATGGTTGTGTCTGTTACAATTTTCTGCACCTATTTCAGCTAGCATGCTAATTTCTACTCCAACTTATTTTTCTCCAACATTCATAGGCTTCATAAATGAACTAGGAAAGGGTTTTTTGTTTTTACCCATATAGAGCTCAACCTTGGTAAGGGTTAAATGTCAGCCCACAAAGCTCTAGTATCCTAATGTAGGTGGCACTACATAACTTTGAAGACAGTACACATTCCTGTTTTGTTTCTCTGTTGCCAACCCCATTTCCACCAAGATGAAAAGTTGAACCCACCACTTAGACTAAAATCTTGATGAAGGGTAGCTTTCATCAGTGTCTTCCTCTAAGGATCTCGAAAGAATTTGAAAATGTTAATTAATCCACACCAAGTCTTTGTTGTGTTTTGGAAAGACAGTGATGGAACCTTTGGCTTTCAGATGTAAGCAGACCTGCAGATCAGAAGCACTTTGTGAGAGGAGAGTTTCATCTTCAAGAGAGCCCAGTACATTCACAAAGCTGGCCCTTGGCCAGATGCAGCCTGCACACTTAACTCTGTCTTGCCATTTGCAAGAAAAAGGAAACAAAAAAGTTTGACAGCGTGAACACAAATCCAGCAATACCACAGAAGTTGGAGTTTGTTCTCGGACTGTGGGTTTCCTCATCTTCTACGACCAGCTACTCAGAGTTACCTAGGGATTATCCCCCCTTCCCTTGGTGAAAGAACTTATTGCGCATGCAGAGAGGTGTGGCCTCTCCCCGTTCAAGTTTTTTGCTCTACCTAAAGCTGTTTATTTCTTAATGTGATGCTAGAAATCAAATCCAGGACTTCATGCGTGCTAGACACGTGTTCTCCCAGTAAACTGCATACAAAGGCCTTCTTTGCATGAGTCCTTTACCCCTGAAAGACAAACAGGGTCTTACACAGTACATCCATTTGTCATGCCATTCAAGTAGCACAATTCCTGAGGCACATAATCTGAAGTAATCTAAACTGTATCCATAATCTAAAGCTAATATAAATGACCAGCATGTATCATTGGTAAAGAGGATGGGACTACAGAAAAATGAATCAAAGTCCATGACAGTAGCTAATGGCAAAAAATCACTTCTGCTGAATTGAAATAATCTTAAATAGAACTGATGACATGAAAGATATAAACACATCAAATGGCAAAGATTTGGGTGCTGAAAATTGCTCTGATAAAGTGAAGAGTTTATTGAATATAAAACTGTTAGATCTTGTGTGAAATTCCTTCCAGTGTGAAGGAGGCAAGTGCAAAAGAATCACTCATTTAAAAAATAGATAAGCAGGATGTGAGGGATGCAATCTATAGTCCTAGCTACTGAGGAGACTGTGGCAAGAGGATCACTTGATCTCAAGAATTGGAAGCCAGCTTGGAAAGCATGACAGGACACCTTTCTCTAAAGAAGATGGAGACACTCTGAAGAGTGTTATTTTCTGTCCTACAGAGTCCATAATATACTACTTAAATAGGGTTTAGCTTTTATATTTTTTATTTGAAATTGGCTTGTAATATGTATTTTTGATGTATTTCAAAACATTCTGTTGAGATTTGCTAGCAAATGGATTTGTCAATTCAATAAAGGTGTGTTACAAGCTCTGTGGTATATAATGGGACATGAGTCTTCAGTTCCAGACCCATAGGATATCATTGCATAAAAGAGTCCTTTGTTTTCTTGACTTCCCTTTATGAATACTTACTTCCTTGTTTTAATAGCCAGTAACACCAGCTTTACTTCTAGCACAGTATACCTGCTCATAACCCCATATCTGAGGGACCCAGGGAAGTAAAAGCAAATTGTTTGCTGTGAAATTTAATTGAAAAAAATCTATTTAAATTAGTACAGGAAGTAACCCAAAATAGGTTTCACACTAACATGTATCAGGTATGCTATTTTTAAGAAAAGGAAATGTACTTAGTCTATTTTTACTTGTATGTACTTATAGGATACCTGTTTATGTAGTCTGGTGATGTAATACCTCATTATAGGATTATCTAAAGCTAAACATCTTTCTACACAGTAATACTGGCAGGGGTCAAATGATGAATTGTGAGAAGCATTATCAATTTTTCATGATTTCTCTCAAATTTTACATGCACACAAAACTTTACCCACACTTTGTACTTGTCCATCAGAGTAGATTGTTCATAGCTGAGACCCTGAGCAAAATTATGAAATATATCTGTTTTGGTTTTCTCATTTTTCCCACTTTGTGTGTGTGTGTGTGAGCGTCAACAGAGCTCTCACCCATTTGCAGGCTTCTGGTGCCCTCTTTCCATCCCTACTAAAACAAAAATTATCTGATAGCTACTCCAAACATGGAGTAACTTCATATTGGAATTATAGCAGCTAAGTAAATATCTTTATATTGGATTGCCTTTCTCCTTACTCCTAAAATGAATTCCAGTGCCTTTTATTTTAATCACAAAATTATTAATGATAAGTTGTGATTGAAACATCATTTTCATTAACAGGAGTACAGTATTACCTTATAGCACTATGAAAGCAGTGTTTTAGTTTGCTAAAGGACAATGCTGAGTAGCGGAGATGAAATTTATTCTTCCTAAACTCTAGAACTTTTGAGACCAAGCTTCCAGGAGTGTCTTCTGTTACTTGTTCAAATTGTTCACATGATAATATAGAAAAATATCTTAAATCTCCACAGAAATCCTAAAACTTGAGTTCAACCCAAGTCTTGAAGTTATTTTTTCAAGTATAGATCCTTTGCCAAGAAATCCCTTCTAGTTCTTAATCTGGTTCTAGTGAGCTTCTGGATTCAGAGAAGCTTGTTTAACTCAGGATATAAGTGGTTAGTCAATTCCTGAGGCATCCATAATTCTTCCTTTGCCTTGTTAAGATCTTGGTAGTAGTCCAACCCAAAAAATAGAATTGACTCCACACTGCATATGTATGGGAGCTATTCTTCAATGAACTAAAAATGAACCTGAGCTGCCATTTTGAAGTCTTTGTTAAAAGCCAACTGAAATTAAAATATGAGGAAAAAATTTCTAGTCATATTTTCTGAGGAAAACTGGTTCAAGCCAATCTTAATTGAATTATGCTTAGACACACTAAATTTTGTGTATGAAAAATAGGAAGAATACTGATGACCCCTCTATCTTACATTGCAACTACCAACACCCATGAGGTCCGTTTGGTTTGTCATATCCCTTGGATCTAACAAGGTACCTGCTGCATACGCTGCACTCAACAAATCCTGTTCAATGAATGAACTGTGTCTTAGTCATTTCCTGGTGGCTCGGATGAAATACTTGACACCCACAATAAATAAAGTTGTTTATTTCAGCCCATGGTCAGTAGACTTGAATGCAGGAAGAGCACAGTGGAGGGGCTCGCCATGGGGGATAGCAACTCAGGCTGTGGCTGCCTGGAAGCAGAGAAGGAGCTGAGGAGGGAGGTGCACTCTTCTGGGCCACCTCTTCCACCAGGCCCTGCCCCAACAGGATGCTCAGCCGTGAAGTCATTCATGGATTAATGGAACGATGAGCGGAAGAGGAAAGTGCATATAAGCCAGGATGAAGATGCCTGATATAAAGATATAATCACTCTTAGGAAGTTACTGGCCCCAGAAGAAACTGGTAACACAACTTCTGTGGTCAGCTACCTTATTAATATACTAGTCCAAATCTCCCTGAACATTCTGTACATTTCTCTACAAAGATTAGCACACCGGGATTGTTTTCTTAATTGTTTATTTTTTTAATTAGGCAAATAATACATGTTTGTATTTTACAGTAAAAATTCCAACCATAACATGAAAATTTCTGTTGGCTTCTCCAATCTTCTCATCAGAAGCAACACATTAATGTCTATCCCATTTCACATCGGTCCTTTCAAAAAATTTTCTAGGCGATTGTGTAAGTAAATGGTATGTGAAGAAACACAGTGATCTGTAGTATTGGTTTTAGGTAAGTGGGATCATACTGGATGGTACTTCAACCATTAGCAGCTGCTAAGCAGGCCTTGCTGTCAGTCTGCAGGGTGCAGGGAACCCAGGCAGGAAGGTTCCAGTTGCCAGTACTTCTAGGATTTAACCTGATGTGAATTTCAGAAAGGCCATGAACATCAGAAGTTAATGCATTATGTAGTGCACCGCCTAGGGCTGCTTAGTACCTGAATTTCCTCTCCTTTTTCCAACACCCACCCACCCTGTTGGAGATCTTATTTTACTATAAATCCTATGGGACAAAACTGCTTCTCATGAAGTTTGGCTTTCTTTTCAAATGGTAGAAAACCTCTACATTGCTAGAAATCTTTAATATCTCTAAATTCTCTTTTTCATATCTCTCCTTCCAGTCTGTACTGTTTGCGTTCATAATTTTTCATTGTAATCACTATGTTAAGAAGACCTTGAAGATTTTAGGAGACCTGAGTTATGGTGAATATCTATTCATTGTACCTTAGTAAAAAGGTGCAGAAATTTTATTCTCTTTGGGTGTTAGTTTCTGATTAAACCTTCTGAAAGCCAAAGTAATTTACATGCCCACTTATAATAATGATTTACTTTAAAGCACATTTAAATATTGCAGCAATATGCATTTTATTTAGCACAATCCATTTTTAAATTCTAAGTGTGGGAATCTATATATGTTCATAATTACAGTTTATTTAAATGAGTAATATTTTTGGAACAGGGAAGTATCATACTTTGGGGGGGTGGAATGAAAATAATTTATGTATTTTTAAATGAACTAAGTTTTTTCAATGTTCAGTGCCTAGCATAATTTCAAAGCTCATCAATTCTAAGCCATGAATAAAAATATTTTTGAATAAAAATATTTATACAATGGAACCTCCCTGATGTGATTTTTCAAAATCCATGTCATGTGACCACCAAATATTTCAGTCATTGTGAAGATTAAATCATCTTTGAGAGATTTCCTGTTGCTTTGAATTCCACACTAAGTGATTTTTTGGCAGTGGAAGTGTTTCTCATAGGACCAGGTAAAAATTATTTTCATTTAATTAGTAACTGGTTGTAATAAAAAATATAGTTGAAGCCATCCTGCAAACTCACCCAGTCTATTCACCCAATTTCATATGGGCATTTGTTTTTAAAGACATTCAGGGAATATTCCAGAATTTTCTCCAGTAACTCATTGCACAGCTTTCCAAATCCTTTCCAAGATTTAGTACTTAGCACTATGTTTGCTGTGGAGGCAGACTAAAAAAAAAAAAAAAAAGAAAAAGAAAAACACATAATAATAATATGCCAGGAACAGCTTGCCCACCCCAAGGAAATTTTAGGTATAAATCTAAAATTATAAAGGAATATGATTCATGTGTGAAAAGATAATTTAGGGGCAGGATTATCCCAGCACACTTTCTGGAAGAGATCTAACTCGATCTGGACTTTGGGGAATATGCACAATTTATGTTAGTATAGAAAAAGAACCAAGTTCTATAGGAAGGAAAGAAAAATAAATAGTGAATCTAACTGAAATACAGGTCTGCCTTACTGATACTGAAGTAACAGATGAGGCGTGGACAGCTAAGACAAGATATTTTCCCACAAGTCCCCCAAACTTTCCGTGTGAGATGGTTTTGAAATTTTTCTAACAAGGTAGAAATTACTGAGATTTTGAGCACTGGAGATTAAACCCAGGGTTTTATGCATGCTAACATTCTACCACTGAGCTACACACCCTTAGTCTTTTATGTATTTGCTTATTTGAGACATGATCTCACAGTTGTACAGCTTGGCTGTGGATTTACAATTGCTCTGTCTCAGCCTTCTGAGTAACTAGGGTTACGGATATATAACTCTCTGTGTCCAGCACGTCTGAGACTCTTTTAAAATGTTGAATCACTACTTTGCTGAGATCGATCTGGCTGAATAAACAAACTGAGTTGGGAGTTGAAATCTTAGAAGAAAGGGCATCGATTAACAAGTTGTTACACAGGTACCAAATGTTTTAAGTGTTTCAAAAACAGAGGCACCCTGTGACACTGTGAATCCATTTCTAGGAAATTATCCTAAAGAAGTAATCACAGATGCATATGAGTCAACCACCAGAATATATAATGTAGAATGGTTATATAACAATAAATTGGAAGCCCAAATAGAACAATAGATGACAGGCTAAATGTTATTATAATACCATCACACAGTGAGCTAGGGCAGAACCATCAGGCTGATACAGTGTAAAAAGTTGATGTGTCATGGAAAGAGAAAAGTTAAGAACCACATATATAGTATGAGCCTATGTATCCTGTGCATGTTTTGTTGTATTTCTGTAACTGCTAAATTGAATAAATATGACATATTTTATCTCCATAGAAAATGCAACTTTTACCTCCCATTTCAAACACATATTTACTGGTGTGATGTTTTCTACTCCCTTGTGGTTTATATCTAGATCTTCCCAAGCCTCAGGCACTTTGGGACTTTGGAGAGGTAATTGGATCCTGGGGATGGGATACGCACTAGTGTGGATTAGTCCACTGGTGGGTCCAGAGCTGAATGTGATACTGGAAGGTGAAGCCTGGTGAGAAGAGGAGGGCCGGGGGTGTGTAATCTGGAAAGGTCTGTCTCCCTCTCTCCTCCATTGATCTGCCTCTGTCCTCCCAACATCATGGCAGGAGCTATTTCTCCTCTGCCATGCCATCCTGCCTTGGAGCCAGCCAACTATGGATGGAAACCTCTATGAACCATGAGAAAAAAAAGAAACCTCTTGTCTTTAAAGTTGTGGGTTTACCCGAGCGTGGTGGCACACGCCTGTAATCCCAGCACTCGGGAGGCTGAGACAGGAGGATTGTTATGAGTTCAAGACCAGCCTGAGCTACAAAGTGAGCTTAAGGCCAGCCTGAACTGCATGGTGAGACCCTGTCTCAAAAAGACAAAAAATAAAAATAAAAATAAAAATAAATAAAGTTGTGGGTTTTAGTTTTTGTATCTCAGCAATGAGCAAGTGAATAAGACAGATTTTGGTACAAAGAGTGGGGTTGTTACTATATAACTACCTGATGGTGTGGCTCAGAAGTCTTTGAAACTGGCCTACAAGAGGTGTTTAGAAAGGTTTGGAGATGCTGGCTGAGCAAGCAGCCCCAGAATGATGTGAGCAGAACCTGATGGGAAAGTTGGGTCTGAAAAAGAAAGCCCATAATCTTGACAGTAATGCAGCCAAAAAAAGACCAGACTCGGGTTTTTGTTTGTGAACAAGGCCTCCATTGGCAGCTGGACTCCATGCCATGTGTGCTGTGCTCTGGGAGAAAGCTTCCCTATGTTTGTACATACCCTGAGACTTTGCCACAAACTGAAATTATGGTCTGTGAACTAATTAATTTGGCAGAGACATTTTGAAGAAAGCCAAACATTTAGGCTGTGGCTTGGGGACTTTGGGGAGGTTTTAGCCAGTTCTACATTGAGAATCAGGAGCAAATAACACAGCTGAATGTTTCAAAAGTTTTGAACTTGACCCAAAAGGAAAGGAAACACTAGCAAATTTGGGACCTATAGAGACAGCAGAGGAGAACTTCATTTCTAAAAGATTACCACTAAAAATAAGTCAAATAGAGGCTGGGGAGATGGCTCAGTGGAATAAGTGCTTCCCTGGCAAGTGCAAGGGCCTGAGTTCAATCTCAAGTTCCACCAAAAAAAAAAAAAATAAGGCAAATAGTGTGGATGTGGACAATATAAAGGCATGGGCGGAATCCAAAGACCTCACTATTATTAGACTTAAGACTTTGCTCTGAGGAGTAAGCCCCAGGGCACTGTGTTCCAAAATAGCAAGGATTGGCCAAATAGCTCAGCAGATTAAAGTGCCTGCAAGCAGGTGCAGGGACTAAGGATTTGATCCCCAGGCCTGCCATGCTGGCCTTGCCCCCAGGGCACCCTGCAATTGAGATTGGGCATGGTGGTGTGTTCTTGTAATCCCAACTCTTGGGAGATTGTAAACAGGCAGATCACTAGAGTCTGTTCTAGTGGTGAGACCTTGGACACCCTGTAGACCCTTCCCTAAAACATATGGGGGGAAAAAAAAAGCAGCAATTTAAGAAATGGGAATTGTTTTCTCCAGGACTGAGTTCTTGGTACTCAAATACCTGCAACCATGTTAAGGTGTGAAAGGGCTCAGCTACTGTACCAGCTGGTGCCAGGCCTCGGTGTCACTCATATGCTGCTGGCTTTACATGCACACAGATTGCAAGAGTTGTGGAGTCAGAGAAGGTTCCACCGAGATCTCAGAAGAGAAGCCAGAAATTGTGCCACTGAGAGGGCAGAGCGTTAAGCTGTGAAGTGAAGAGAAGGGTGCAGTGGAAACCACAGAGTGCTGGAGAAGCCCACAATGTGGCACATCTGTGGACGTAAGCAAGAAGTAAACAAAGCTGGCCTATGGAAGAAGCCACAAGGGTGCAAACTCAGTAAGACCACAGGGTCAGGGCCGCCCTGTTGGGAGCCGAGCCAAGATGGCGCCCGCTCCTCGCTCCCCCGCCCATCGTGTCTGCAAAGATGGCGCCCATATCCGGCTTCCTGGTTCTTGTTGCTGTACCAACCTCTCCCTTATTTAGAATAAGCCCGCCATTGCTGTAAGATCTACCAATAGTAATCGGCCACGTGTATAATTATGATTGGTTTGTGAAATCT